>JASSUY010032991.1:0-35856 GCA_032466535.1 Forpus xanthops
CTGCCGCACATCGTGCTCAACCGCCGCACCTCGGGCATCATCGAGATCGAGATCAAGCCCCTGCGCAAGACGGAGAAGAGCAAGTCCTACTACCTGTGCACCTCCGTCTCGGCCCCCGCCGCCGCCCTGGGGCCCGGGTCCCCCGGAGGGCTGGCGGGTGCTGAGGGGCCGGCAGGGCCCCCCCCATGGGGCGAGACCACCTGGATCTACCACGATGGCGAGGACACCAAGATGATTGTAGGTGAGGAGAAGAAGTTCCTGCTGCCCTTCTGGCTGCAAGTCATCTTCATCTCGCTCCTCCTCTGCCTCTCGGGCATGTTCAGCGGCCTCAATCTGGGTCTCATGGCTCTGGACCCCATGGAGCTGCGCATCGTCCAGAACTGTGGCACAGACAAAGAGAAGAACTATGCCAAGCGCATCGAGCCTGTGCGGCGCCAGGGCAACTATCTGCTCTGCTCCCTCCTGCTGGGCAATGTACTGGTCAACACCACACTTACCATCCTCCTGGATGACATTGCTGGCTCTGGGCTGGTGGCCGTGGTGGTCTCCACTATCGGTATCGTCATCTTCGGCGAGATCGTGCCGCAGGCCATTTGCTCTCGGCACGGCCTGGCCGTGGGCGCCAACACCATCTTCCTCACTAAGTTTTTCATGATGATGACCTTCCCGGCCTCCTACCCTGTCAGCAAGCTGCTGGACTGTGTCCTGGGCCAGGAGATCGGCACGGTCTATAACCGTGAGAAGTTGTTGGAGATGCTGCGGGTCACCGACCCTTATAATGATCTAGTCAAGGAGGAGCTCAACATTATACAAGGAGCCCTGGAGCTGCGCACAAAGACTGTGGAGGATGTGATGACTCCCCTCCGAGACTGCTTCATGATTGCTGCCGAGGCTGTGCTCGACTTCAACACCATGTCTGAGATCATGGAGAGCGGCTATACCCGCATCCCTGTTTTTGAGGGTGACCGCTCCAACATCGTGGACCTGCTCTTTGTTAAGGACCTGGCTTTTGTGGACCCCGATGACTGCACTCCGCTCAAGACCATCACCCGCTTCTACAACCATCCGCTGCACTTTGTCTTCAATGACACCAAGCTCGATGCTATGCTGGAGGAGTTCAAGAAAGGTGAGCTCAAGCCTGCAGCGGGGATGGAGGGGGAGCAATGTGCTGCTCAGTAGTGGTCAGTACTATCTTCCTGAGGCAAGTCCATGCTGCAGAGGGGCCTCTTGGATTCCTGCTCATGGAGGGGTATGGGAAGGTGCGTTCAGGTCAGGGAGTGACCAATATTTAGGCATCTGCCTGTCCCCTGGGCCAGAAAGCTGATACGCGGCTGGTATGTGCCCCTGGCCAGTTTTCCTCCCTGCACTGGGATGTGTGTGTGGGCACAGTGCCAAGCAAAGGTTGTTTTCTTTCTTGCTTTTTCCACTCATCTGTCCATTATAGCGAGAGCTGCTGACGGGAATCCGCGCCCGTTCCTTGGCTGTGTCTTCTCCATGCTTTTTCAGCTGGGCTGACAGTGAGGAGTGGGTGGGCTGCCCGGGTGTCTTTCAGGCTCTGTGCGTGCACACGTGCTGAGATAAACACGGCCCTTCAGCTCCATTCATAGGCTCAGCTACCCGACCTCAGCTCTGTGCTCCTGTTCCAGTCATTTTGGTTGACACTTTGATCTTGTAACTCACAAGTAGTTTCAGGGTCTTAAAATACATTAGAAAGCACCTGTTGGTGCTGCACTTAAGGTCTCTTTCGCTCTGCACCCAAGACCATAGGCTCAGCAAAGATGTGACCCTTACTATCTCTCTGGTGTACAATGTGTATTAGTTGCATGAGAATGGGACTGAGACTTTCTGGCCCCCTCTTAATTGTAGGAGGTTTTGACCTGACAGATGCATCTTGATTCCTGTTTGTCCTTTTCTCTAAGCAAAAGCTTCTATCTTTTTTGTTTTCCTTTTAAAATTTGTTCCTCCCTGCACGCCAAATAACAACTCTGTATGGCCTATGCGGGATAGTGCTTTCAAATAAAATTAAGGAAAATTTCCAGCACATTGGATGTGTAGACTCCTGTACTGGAAAACTGAAGGCCATTGGAGTGCCTTGGAGCTGTTTGTACCTGGGGAGATCTGATCAGCGTACCTCTGAGCAGCTCAGCCTCTGGGAGATGAGATCTTTACAGCCACACTGACTCCACAGTTAGGCTCATGGGGAATATCCAGATTCACCTTTTGTCAACTGCAAAAGTTACCTTGAAAAGGACTTTGTAAATTGGTGAATGGTCTTCCTGGGTAATAAATTTAAATTGCCACTAAAATTTCAGGTGCTGTTTTTTTTCCACATGCTGAGCTTTGACAGCATGACGTTTGTTCTCTTGTTTTTTATCCTGCTGAACTCGGTTTTGGGTATTTGGAAGGTTACCCCACTGATTTTCTCATCTGTATTTCATTTTCACAGAGAGAAGGTGAACATACTTCTACTTTTATTGAGTGGTTATATCAGTCTCTGCCTTTATGTAGTGATGGGGAGATATTACTTGGGTTCAGAGCTGGTGAAGGAGAAATGAAGGAGAGCCTCCCTCGGCTGTGATTGCTGTGCTGTGGGATCTGCAGCTTGGATCTGGGAAAATCAATGATGTCACTTAACCGTTGGCTGGTTTTGGTGGGATTTTGCTGCATGTATGGGCATAGGGTGGTTCTTCTCCCCCCCTTGCCCTGTTATTTGGACTCAAGGAAGCATACTGGGGTTCTTAATCTTTAGCAAGACTTTTTTTTTTTCCTAGTTTTTTTTGTAGCAAATCATTTGAAGAAATGAATATTACATTGGTCACTTTATTCCCCCTGTCAGGGAAGAGATGCAGTGCATTCCTCTGTGTTAGTCTTTTTAGTTAATAGTTGGGAGAATTACATGCACATTTTAATCCTGCAAGTGTGGCAAAGTCAGATATGCCTCCTTACAGATTCTGAAATTTGTGCTTAAAATAGGCTTCTTAAGACTTCTCCTGGGTGACTTGGAAGGTGCGGGCCAGAGATTGCTTTCCCTGGTAGCTAGAGGACTTCCCTTGCCTGCCCTTGGAGACATCCCAGTAGCTCCTAACATGTGTATTCCAACATGACATCATTGTGTCCTGGAGTAGGCTCTGTAGTTGTGAATAAATTCAGTCTAGTTTGATCATACTTATATATGTCGGTTGGTTTGTATGGGCAAGCCCTGTGCTAGGACCAGCTCTGTCCAAACTGATTTCTCTTTAAAAAGTGCAGATATGGTGGAAATAAATGGCTTCCTTTGTCCTTTGAAATGAATGTAAATAACTGATAGCTTGCTTGATCTGGCATAGTGCAGTGTCTTTTGCAAGAGTGCTTCAAACTTTCTTCTTCAGAGCAGCCTTGCCAAATTCCCGTGAGAATGTACAAATTAAGGGTGAGAATCAAATTGCATGTTACTCTCTGGTAGTGTTGAAAATAAATAAGCCTACAGTTTTAATCATTCCCTTCCCATCACATTGACTTTTCCCAAAGCAGGCTTGCTTCAAAACTCACGTGTATGTCTGTTTTCCTTCCACCCAGGTCCCTGCTACCACAGTTTGGTGCAAGAGGCAGCTTGTGTGATAGTGCTGTCACTTGAGTGCTTTAATTGGTTTTAAGGAGTGAAACCTGTGTTTTGAAGCAGTTTGGAAGGTAGCTGGGTAGGTGGGGGTTTGAAGCTCCCTTTTTAGGGTAGGAGCAAAACATTCTTAACCTACGCATGGAATTGGAGGCTTATAAGGAGGGGATTAAAAGCCAAGCACGGCAGGATACATGTCTTTCCATGGTTGCAGAAGATGAAATGAGTAGTTCTGTACTTGTTCTGGTGCTTAGGCTGAGCAGCTGGAGGATTTGGTGGTGGGCCTATTATTAATGTTCTTCACCCACAATTGCAAAATAAGTATCTGTTTCACTTCTGTGCTGCCAGGCAAGAAACTTAATTTTAAGAGAGAGCTGTAGCATGTTCCAAGTCGCTGTTGCTCTAATTTCTTAAAGTGTGAATAAACATGATTTCTGAAGCAGTCTGCAGAAAAGCTTCCCCTCTAAAAAACATTGTTTACTTATTTGTAAGTAGCTTTTAAAGGAGAGGCAATTTTCTATTCTCATTGAAGGCCTTATACCTCTATGTGCACTGTCAAATCCATTTGCCTACAACTTGAGCAGGCTGAGTGTTCAGTCATTCAAATTTAATGCAAGGAAGTGTAAGGTCCCCTTTATGCTGGCTTAAAGAATGACTTGCCTGACTTTGCTTAGTGCAGAGAGATATTTCATTTGAAAAAAGTCCACTACTAGCAGATCTGATGTTGGCCCCTGCTGTAAGGGGAAGCAAGGTGTTACCTGTTCCAGGATTGATTTGTGTCCTGCCTCCTAAGCTGCAGCAGGGAGTGAATGAGGGACAAAGTAATTTTTTGGGAAGAAGCTAGTGAACTGTCTCCACTGATCTCCTTTTTCTTGTTGACAAGTGTGTGGGCTTGCTTCTCCCCCCACTTCCCTTTTTGACAGTTTTCCTAAGTCTCTTCTCAAATGCTCTCTGGAACTTGCTCTCAGTGTTTTTCACAGGTAGATCTCTGCATGTGTGATCCTAAATCCAAAGCATTCTATTTCTAGCTCCTTGCCTGCCAGAGCAACAAGAATGCAGCTTGAAAAGCCTCATGTTGTAATACTAATATTTCAAGACCTGCCCACTTTCTACCAGCCATTGTACTGCTGCTTTCTTGGTGGCCTGGACTGCTTTGGAGGTTTCTCAGAGCCCTCCTTACCTGGAGACTTTGAGTCATACATTTGATCTTACCTATATCTGTATCCACTGTTATGTTATAAGGAAGATAAGATTTAATAACCTATTAAGAAGTCACGGTAACTGTGTGCAGCATTTCTGAGCTCTGGTTGCCTGAATCTCGTGGCAGCCTTGAGAAAATTTCTAGATTCATTATTAAAATCATCTCTAACTGGTCCCTGAAAGGTTTTTCTTTCCTAAAAACAATGTCAGATTTAATTTCATGGTCTTCTCTTCAGATTCTGTTAGCTCGTGTTGTCTGTTTTTAATAGTGTGCATGTTTGGTGGTTGCACTGAATGTGGACATAAGACCTGGATAAAAACTGTCCATTTCTTTTCTAGTTTTAATTCCCCCTCCAAAGAAAATCAAGCCCCAGCAACTTAAAACATAAACCCCTTACTTTTGAGGGAACAGAGAAGAATACCCAGACCTGCTTACTCCTTGTCTGAGCACGAAGATCCTCTTTTTGGAAGCAGGTAGGGCGGCAAGTGGATGGTAGTCCAGGGATCCAAAGTTCTGTATGATTGTTGTTGGTCTGAGGTTTTCTCTGATATTAAGTCATGTACCTTTCTGGTACAGCTGTAACCCAGGCGTGTAGGTGGCTTCCTTCCTGGTCTCTTTCAGGTTTTATGGAATACTGTCCAGACTCCCCATAAATAACTCTTTATTTAGTGGGTCTGCATGCTCACTTTCTAGTTATTTGGGCAGGTTGTCTGTCTCCTGAGCCATCTTTCTGTGTATGTCTGTGGCTTCAGCATTACAAGAAATTGGAAGAAACTCCATAAATCCCTTTGGGATTATGCAAGGCATGTAAACCTCCTTGGAAAACAATATAATTTTCAAGGCTGCTTGGCTAATACAAGGCATCTCCTCTGATCCTTTTGGGGAAATTCATATAAAGGGGAAGGTGTTGAGAAGGTCCAGTGTTGAGTCTTTTTGTGTGAAAGAGAGTAGGGGAGTGGTAGGTGGGAGGGAATTTGCCACCAAGATACAGAAGACTTCTCATGATATGCCTGCAGATTTGTTCCCTGAACAAGAGTTGCATGTGGGGGTGAGGGTTGCCTCATGACACTGTTTCTTGGCTGTCTTGTCAGCGTAGCACCCGCAGATACTGCACTGCCAAGAGCTTTGCTGGCCTTGCAGAGATCTTGGAGGATGAGTGCTTGTTCCACTGGAGAGCAGCGGATGTGGATTACTGCAGGCAGCCCTCCTGCTGGTATGTTGAGGGGGAACTGTCAAGGAGAGTGCATTGGAGAACCACTCCAGTTATTCCTGGGCTCCCTACTGGGAAGCTTTTTAGGGACCAGGAAAAGAAGAGATGTTACTGGAGAGATGCAGTACTTCTTCACCCTGGCCTGTGTGGGAGGTCCAGCTGGAGGCTCTGGTCTGCTGCTGACAGTAGAAAGAGATGTGGTTCAGGTGATTGGCAAGGAGAGGAGTAAGTGGATTAAATGGCTTGAGCAGTAGAAGTTTGAATCTGATGTGCATGTTATGTATGATTCTTTGATTGATTTTGAAGCAATTGCTAGCAACTCTTGTCGTTCAGCAAACACAAGAAGTTGCCTTTTCCTCCCCTCAACTGTTTGCTAAGTTAGCAAATGTTTTCCTGCGCTGAGACTGATAGGAGTGAATTCCACTGCAGGTGAACCATATGCCTATCTGCTTTCTCTGTGTCTGTAAAGGTTATCTGTAACAGGCAGATATATAAACTTCAGGTCAGGCTGTGTAACCAGCAGCATTTCATGGCCAATTTTGGAGTAAAAGAGAAGAGGCAGAATATCAACTTCTGAACAAATGTAGTAGTGCAGGAAGGTGATGCGGTAGTTTAACCATTGTGGTATTCTTCTAGGACTGAGATTTTTTAGGTTTGAGATTTCTCTGCCAGCATGAGATTCTGAGGAGCAGAGTGCTTCCCTGGTAAGTGTCATTTGACTCAAAGGGGTAAGAGCAATGGTGATGAATCCTGTGCAGTAGTATTTCTGTCAATGGCTGTGGCTGCTTTGAGAAGGTAAATTTATTTAGTTCCCCACAGAAGCTTGGTGATCTCATCAGGCTGTATTTGAAACACTTCTGGAACTAAAGATACTGTCTTTGTTAAATAGCCCCACGTGCTTATTTCTGCTGGTGTGTCTAATCAACACTGAACCTTTGTCAGCTCTTGCACAGCAAAAATGGTGTAGCTCCTGTCAGTAGCTTTGCAGTACTAGTGGCAGAAAAGAGGTGAATCTAAAGGTTGCATTTCTAATTGTAACTTCTGTATGAAGCCATCCAAAGGTAGGTTTTGTTTTGGCAGGATGTGATATCACTCCAGCTGGTAACTGAGGACATGTGAGTTCACCACCTCACACTTCGTATATGTTATGAACCCATACCCTCCCTTCTTTATTGAAGGAATCATTATAGAGAGTGGGAGTATTAGGAGGGTTTACTAGGTCACTTAGCTAGGAGCATCAGTGCCATTAAACTGTAGGTAAGACCTACTGATCTTCCTGGTGTTGACAAGTCCGATTTTGTCTTGCTCTCTTGGGGGGCAGATATTCTAGTTCACAGGAATTAAGACCTTGAGAATCTGAAGTCTCACTGCTTCACCTCTTCTAAACACTTTGCAATGTATGCTTATTATTAAGTCATAAGTGAATTTTACAGCTGCTTGGTCACCATCAAATAGGCCTAAAATGAAAGGAGTGGCCTAGCAGTATGCTGAATGAGTCTGTATATCATCAGTCTGTGGTTTTTTTCCCATTAATACTTAACAAGAGCTAGCTGTAGTTTATGTGCCTCTACAGGGCTGTGTTGCAATTGCTGGTCTGGGTAGACCAATTACACTTCTGGTGTTGAGGCCCTCCCAATTTCACTAATGGAGCTTGTAAAACAAGCCTTCAACACAGAGTACTCTAGGGCTCTGAACCATACCCAGGTGAGCATGACCTGGCACTCTAGCTAATTTGACAAGACCCTGAAATACAGCCTACCAGCTACAAATAGCAGTGTAAATACTTGGTGGTAATGAGCTACAGCCAACGGCACATGGTTAACAGTCGCAGATCAGGTGGCTGATCCAACTTGGCTCCTGCCAAGGTCACCAAGTAATTTCAAGACTATCTAGTGAAGAGGTTTTGTTTCACTTTTCAACAGTACATAACGATGGAAAAAGAGATGATAAATTTGTCATTAACCTTTTAGTGGAGTCCACCTTTTCCCTTGGCCTAGAAATCAGTTGGTGGCAGAAGCAGCTATGCTGGGCATAAACTAGGGCTAAGTGTGATGGTGTACCAACCATTTATGAGAAGGGTATGAAAAGCAAAGCTGGTTAAGGAACTATAAGGGGAAGAGATGACTTAGCTCAGTGCAGGTCTTCTTAGGACAGGTAGGTGTAGAGAACGAGAAAGGGATGGCCTGGAACAGGTAAGTTGAGAAGTGCCTTGGTCTAAATGGCTCTTTGTGCAACATGGAATAACAAAGTTCTCATTCTTAAAAATATGTTGTTATGAGTTGAGGCAGAGAAACTAAAGTCTTTTTTAAAGGGCATAAAATGTATCCCATGGCTACTTGAAAAAAAACCTCAAAACAAAAAACACAGAAAACCCCCACTAATGTTATGACTCCAGGACATGGAACTGTTCTGCGTCTTTCACAGAGTGCACTTGGGAGAACCAGGTTCCCATTTCACACTCCAACTTGAACCATGAAGTTGCAGACAGATGACAGAAAGATCCATCATGCTTGGAGTGAGATTGAATGAATGTTCTTTTGACTTGCCACTGGTGTTGCATGGACTGGATGGATGTGCTTAACACAGTGGCTAGCTCAGTTTAATTTACTGTTCCTGGTCCCCAGTAACAAAGAGGCGTTGCTTCTTTTCTAATTTGTCTCTACTCTTTCCTTTTTGTCCTCTTTTACTCAAAAGTGCTCTCTCTGTAGTAGCTTTCCACTCTGGAGAGTCATCATTAAGGGCCCTTGCAGACCTTTGAATCATTGTTCTCATGTTTTATGTTAAAATTGCCTGGGAGCCTTCCAGAATTTTGGTAGGTAGCCAGTTTTCGCTGATGAAGAGAATGACTTTCAGGATTTGCCACACTTATGTGTTGTCTATGGGACATCATATCGGCTGTGTGTCCTTGACTGTGGTGTTCTAGTACACAACTTGTAAATCCAGGAGGTGTTTTTGTCTGGGTTGGCTGGCATGTTGGAAAATAAGATTCCTACATGGGTGTTTGTGGTTATTTTTGTAACATAAGTCAGTCTTGCTCTTTTCTGGTGATGAGACCTGCTTGAAAAGACTAGTGAAAGAATTCTAGACAGGCAACTTGTCATGGAACCAACTTGCCCTAGGTGGAAGAGAAACATGAAAGCTGTGACAGCTTGTGTGAATGGGATTTGTTGTCTTTTGTGTTGAAGCATTTTGCTTGTAAATTGTTGGGTATAATAATTTAAATGTTTAAATGTGAAGGAACAGCCCTTCTCATCAAAGAATTGCATTTGGAAGGGCAGAGTAAGTGTGATGCCTGTCAATCTGGGAACTGAAACCTGGTGATTATGAGGCTTCAAGAGTTACAAGTTAACATGATTCTGCTGCAGTTACTAATTAACCATGCAACAGCTTTGCTCCAGCCAAAGGAGCTGGAGCCAGAAGATGAGCACATACATTTAGTACAAAAGATCTATATAGGTTTATTTTCTGTAGCGCTTTCTGTTGGGATTACACCATTATTTTGCTGGCAGCCCTAAAAGGATCTGCTTTTCAAATGAGAGTGGTGTTGTAATGTTGTCTCTGCAGGGTGTACTGTGCCATCAAGACTGAGTTCCTCCTTGCCTGAGGTTCTCTCCTGCAGCAAGCATGAATGGAAGCTGGTGGTGTAATCCCTTCAAGTTATATGAAAGAGCCCTCCCTGACTGTTGATCTTTGTGGAGGTGAACAAGGCTTTATTTTCCCCCCTTTGTCCATGGGTAATGAGGGCAACAAAATGTGGAGTTTGCCTTAGTTGGGTACTCTGCTGCCAGCAAAAAGTTTTAAGAAGGATCGTGCCATTTCTGATTTCTTTCCAGTACTCCACCTCTGGCTTTCAGAAGATTGTCCTGCCTGCTCTTTGCCCTGTGGGGTTCAAAGTGCAGCCTTGGCCAAAGTGAGCCCACAGGACCCCTTTCCATGCAGCAGTTGTGTGAGGACAAGGATGAGCAATTGTTCACTTTTATCGCCTGTGAATTACTTGTCAGCAATTTCTAGACTCCTACAAAAAGGGGAGGAAAATTTGCTGCTGTGAACTTGTTCTTGATAAAAATTTACGGTCTGGCATCAAAAATAGGAGTGGCAGTGGGGTTTAGGCAAGTTGCAGACTTAGTTCTTCCTGTCAAGCCTGAGATATCTTTCCTTTGGAAGCCAGTACAGCTCTTACTGTTAGAATTCTCATACGCAGCAAGTGCAGACGGGGGATTTCAGTTGATGTTACAGGGCATCTAGTAAGAGATTTCAGTTAAATCTTATACTAGTTATTGTAGGCCTATATTATGAATTAGAGTTATTCAGCAGCTCTAACTTGAGTTCCAAGGGACATCACTAAGTTTTTGCTTGGGTGGATAGGTTAGTGTGGTATGTTTTGCTATGAGAATTTGTGTGGTTTTTTTTTTCCCTGTTGTGTAACTGAGGTGTGTATACAGATAAAGCTTTTTGACCTTCAGCTTTTATTTTAGTGTCTTGATGTAGTATTTGGGGAGGGCAAAGGAAACATCTCTCAAGATACCAGTTATATGATGAAGACTTGCTGCCTGCGTCTTGCTTTTCCTTCAGCACAGGAGAAGAGTAAGGGATGCTTCACTGACGGCTGGGGCAGTGGTCCTGTGAGTAGCTTACTATATGGTTGTAGTGGTACTGTATTTATGCTGCTCCTCAGATGTGGTCTGGTCTTCATTGTGTGCTGATTCCCTGCCCTCATGGGGGATAACTTTTATCTTCCTGTTGAACTCCAGTTTGCATGGTTAGGCTTGAAAACACTGATTAGTGCAGCTAAATTCAAGAACTTCACACTGCTCACAGGGAATATTTTATTTAGTTTTATTCTTAGTGTTGAAGAATTGCTTGTGCTGTGTGAGCGGGATTTTTCCCAGAGAAATCAAAAGCACTGTCTGTTTCTCTCATAGTGAAAATCCTGTGCAGTGTGCTTTAGGTTCAACATCAGCTACTAAAAGTTTGAGTGCTCACTTGCAAGAGAAATGAAAGACTTTCTTATATCACATGCAGAGGAAAGCCTGCTTCTGTTCTTCTGTACCAGCATATTTGTGTCTTCCTGTGACCCTTACAGAGATCACAATACATTTAAAGCTTTATTTCCTTTCCATATGATGGAGTTTGCCTCTGTCACAATCGGGACTGACAGTTTTGTAGGTCTTTCTGTTCAGTTGACAAGGCCTGGGGGGGATTATGATCACTAATGTGGAATTGCTTTGCCAGTAGTTTACTGGTTTAATCCATTTTGTGATGTGTTGTCTGAAGACTCCCAACAAACCTGGAAAGGGAGAAGTTGCACAGCTCACCCTGTAGGCAGTCTCAGTGGGGGGTGAAGCTTCCCAACGTGGGAATCCCCTAAGGTTAGAGCTTGAGGAAGGCAGCTGGGGCAGTGAAAAAACTTAATTACTTGCATAATGGTTGCAGTCTCCAAGAACTACAGCAGTCTGTTGCTAGATGCCAATTGTAGGGTTGAACCTGTGAGTGCAGTTGTAGGGTGCACAGCCAATGTGCAAGCAAATACAGGAGCTTTGTTTTTTCCTGCTTTCTCCAATGCCCTTAGGGTTAAGGGTGGGGATGAAGGTTTCCCTGTACTGTGTGATGCACCACTGACGGGAATCCCAGTCTCTCCTCCTCTCTGCAGGGCACACCTGCTGTGCATAGGATGACTGGTCTTCCAGGAGAGCTCTGATGTCAATGGCTCTGTTCTGTTAAGGGTTTTATTTTGCTTTCCGGAACAGCTGTTTTGAGTTTTTCAGTTTTTACTGTAATCTTCGAACAAGCTTTCTTTTTTATGAGAGTCAGACTGGCAGGGGCTGTGGGGTGAGGACACATACATTTGAGTGTCAAGGCCATTTTCGTTTCTGATTCCTGGTTGGAAACTTGTTGGGTTTAAACTGGTGTTTGAGCAACAGTAAAAGGCTTTAATACATTTCTTCTTTGCGAATCTTCAACCTCACATCTTCCAGTAAAGGAAAGAATTTGGGAGCATAGCTTCCAAGAGTAATAGCCCTCTCCACCCCATGCAATGCACAGGCTGCAACCAAAAATTTCCAAGGAAAATATTCAGAAGGGGGGAAGTTGTCAAGCTATATTCCTGTTGATTTCGCATTTAAACTATTGGGCTTTGTGGAGGGATCTTTTTCAAATGGACATGTGGCCATCCTGGAACTAATAGCTAAACTCTGATATCTTAATTAGAGCATAAAGTAGAGAAGTTAACAAAATGTTTCTTATTTCCCAAATTTAAACAGATAATGCTCTGTAGTTTGCTGTTTCTCCCTGCTATTTCTCCCAATTCCTCTCTAGCTGAAAACGCACTTGGAAGGTATTAGAGACTGCATGTTGGTACCCTGTGTTCTACTTGCATCTGCCTTCTGCTCTGCAGAAAGAGCCGAGTGCCTTGAAAAGTGGTTGGAAGGCTTACAGGAGGATGCTGACCGAAGAGCTACCATAAGGATGCTAGTGGGCTCAGAGGCTTGGGTGACATGTATACTGAGTCTGGGACTGCATCTGTTTCCTCTGAAAAGCACTAAAAAAGCAGTGTCCTGCCACTTTTTAGAGGAGGCTTCAGAGTGGACGTTCTTTTAAGAGAGAGTGAAGTGCTTTAAACTCAAGAGACTCTTTTAACAAATGAGGTTATCTTAACCATCCTCTCCAGTGCTGCAGCTAGTAGTTGTGACAAGGAATGAGTGTGTGCTGTGATTAAATGTGTCCTCCCACAGCTCGAGGCAACATGCAGCTCCTGGGAGCAAAAACTTCCTGTGGTAATGCTTATGAGCCATTCTCCTAACAAAGGGAATTACTATCTCTGTGTTTTCTGTGGCTTTAAGGGTGATTGGGACATATTCCTTTGTGTTTGTTTCCTCCAAAATGGAAAATTGACCCAAGGAATTAAGGGCGTAACTGCTTCAAGCAAGTTGAGAGTTGGGCAAGGACAAAGTGGAGGGTTTAGATCTTTTGGATTTGCTAGTGCTGTCCAAAGTTGCATGTTGACTATGATGCCTTCTGCTTGTGCTTCAGTTACTTTGCTCTAGAACGGGGACTGTATTTTTGATCCCTTTCACTGTATCAACTGAATGGTTTCAGCTTTTCTCCTGTAATTTAAAGTATATAATGAGTTTGGTTTAATCTTCATGTAATAGCTCCTTGCCTGAGGATTGAAATTTTCATTCCAGTGACTCAGATTTTGTTTCTCTTGCCCTGAGGTTGTTGGCTATCAATGTCTTTAGTGTTCCACTCCATTCTGCAGATCAATATGTAGTTCTTCTGGCACAGTTTGTTGGCAGAAGGGGAGGACAATCAGGGAAAGACAAGGAGAAAGTAGCCAGAGATGAGATGAGGCTGTCTACTAGACTGTGTGGGGACATAATTAAGGTGAATGCCCCAATGGTTAATGCTTTGTTCTGTGTAGCTTTATGGGTACTGAAATTGCTGCTGTAAAGTTAATTGTTGGGTGCTTTCTAACCTCTTAGTGACAGAGGGAGTTTTAACCTGTTGTTTTTTCCTTACTGTTAGAGGTGCCATTTATCCTTTTAGCCTGTGCTGCTTGACTTGTTTTCAGATGATTTAAAAGTAATGCCCAGTTTAGGGTTGGTTATGCATTAAATACTTTTCTGTTTTGCTGGGTTGAAAACCTAGTAGGCAGGTCTTTAGTTACATGCCTGTTACTGCTTAAATTCTCTGTCTTGAGGGGGAGTATGCAAGCAGCTCTCGTTTTTTCTTTTGAGTGGCAAGGTGGTAATCAAAGTATGATTAAAAACCTGGGCTCCCTCATGAGCCAGGAAGTCTCAAGCTCTGTTACTGGTGCAGCTGGAAAATTGTTCTTGTACTATGGACAGGTTGGCTACACCAGAGGCTAACACAAGGGTGTTTCTCATTGCCATCTGTTCCAAGGAGTCTAGAGGAAATCGGGTAAGAGGAATGCAGTGATACAGTTCCAAGTCTGGTTTCGCTGCTGGTGAATTTTGGGATTGAAAGGGTAGCTTAGTTGGGCTTTACTCCCTTATTCTATATGTGATGGTGTGATAAGGGGGAATAGCAGCCCACCGACCAGCCCTGCTCTTGGATGATCCAGGCTGCCTCCCTGGTATGTCATAGAATCATAGAATAGTTAGAGTTGGAAAGGACCTTTAAGCTTCTAGTTCCCAGCTCCCTGCTGTGGGCAGGGTCACCTTGCACTACACCATGTCACCCAAGGGTCTGTCCAATGCAGCCTTGAACAATGCCAGGATTGGAACATTTGCAACTCCACTGGGCAACCCATTCCAGTGCCTTACCACCCTTACAGTGATGAGCTTTTTCCTTATATCCAGTCTAAACTTCTCGTTTAAGTTTTAACCCATTACCCCTTGTCCTGCTCTGTCCTACTTTTTCTGAGCATACTGGCAGAGACTGGATTCTGCCAATACTCTGATGGCTTTGTTGGGCCTATGTGCATGTCAGGGACTTGGCTGGACTTGCTCCATGACATGGAATTGAAAGGACCTGTGTCCTGTTGATATGATTATCACTGTGTCTCTTCATGCTTCTGTTTATGACTGATATCTGATTAAAGTGTTTGTTACTGCAGAAGCTCAGTGTTAGACTCTTAATCAGGGACACCGATGTGTTATGATAGCTGAAGAGTTTTGCTACAGTTATGATCATATTGATCTGTCTAGCTCCGTCCTCATTCTTTATTGTTTTCTTTGCTATAGAAGATAGGAACAGGATGGAGGAGCTGAGAATTTTGCTGCTTGTCCACACTCAATATGGATGTGACAGGAGCAGTGCAGACATGGTCAATTTTCTCATCCCTCTCCTGGGGTTAGGCTTGTGCACAGAAGTGGTGAACAGAGACTAGTTCATCCTTCTTCTCATACCTGACTAAAAGAAGAGATGAGGGAACGTTGTTCTCCAGTAAAGTGTGAATTCAGAAATCCCATTGGAAAAGTTACTGCTGTAAATGACAGAAGTAGATTTCTAGTATAAGAGAAAATGAATTTTAGTCATTTTATGTTGGAATAGGGAGACAAGGGAAGGATGGTAGGACTAGGTAGGAGGCAAGGAAGAGATGGGAGTGTCGCAACCTTTGAGTTGTTAACCTTTTGAAGGGGCATGGGGTAGATGTCTCATTATCCTTAGCCCAGCGCATGCACATTTTTATCTGTGACATACTAAGCAAATTGCCTTCTGCCTCAGAGATGGTGAAGGGCTGTTAAACCTGTTTGGCTTCAAGGCAGTCATTCTGCAGATTCTCTTTATCTGCACGAGTAGGGGTCAGGAGGCCTGCAGAAGCCGCCCTCCTCTTCCAGTGTCTGATGTCTGCTCTGCAGGACCAGTGCTTAAGGCAAAAGCTCTTGTGTTGGTCAAGGGGTGTTAGTAACTGCTTACAAAACCAGTGGTAGATCATCTCTCCAGGTTCAGGTGAGGAGTTGAAATGCTTGTGGGGAAATCTGCAGCCACAATTGAACAAGCCAGTGGCTTCTTATAGTAGGGACGGTACTTGAGTACAGTGTTGAAGATCTTACTAGAGAAATTAAATGTCAAACTAGACTGCTACTAAACTCTTGAAGCCAATGGTCATGTGCTTCTTATTTCTGCTCTCAGAATAAGGTGGTTTTAATTAAAGTGACTGACTGTATTAGTGTCCTGACTTCAGCATGAAGAAACAGTTTATCTGCATCATGTACACTTAGATGCATCTTGGCAGTCAGTGATCATGGTTCATGGTATATAGCAGGTGGCAGTAAAAGTGAACAAAGCTATGAGCTTTTGTGATTGCTTCTGGTTTTTTTCACTTCTTCCAGCTTCTTCAAACTCCTACGAGATGAGCATGAGTATGGGGGTGGTCTAGGAGAATCCAGAAGCTGTGGAAGGATAGGGAAAGTGAGGGAACTGCAGTTGTTCAGTGCATGGGAGAAGGTCAAAGACTCAAATACAGAAAATTTAAACTATCCTAGAAAGAAAAAGAGAAAAAAAGAGTAAAGCCTACCGATAAGAACGATCCCTGAAGTCTCTGACCTCCCTCTGCTGCTCCTGTCACAGTGAACACGCTCCCGACTTGCTGTTTGTGCTTGCCTCTGGTTTTGGAGTGTCTTGATGATCCGTTTAGTGGTAGTAAAACAGGTGCCACATAGACACAGGCAGATGAGCTTTCTTCTTACTCTTCCACCAAAGGATATGAGTCATTGCTGAAGTGATGGTTCATTTAGCAGAGCAGTTAAACTAAAAGTATGGGTATCATCAGCATTTCCAGGGATAACTCTTTCCTTTAAATATTTTTTGTGTTATGGGCACAGCAAGGAAGCTTTTGGCTGTGGACATTGGTCTATTAGGAGTTGACCTGTAGTCGTAAGTTTAATTTATGTGAACCTCGTAATGGAGGTAACTGCTTGGTAGTGGAAGTTGCGATTATTGACTTAATCCTTTAATCTGTCAGCTCATTCTTCATTCCTGTTTTCTGTTTGGATGTTGTAGTTTTGGGATGGTTTTGGAAAAGGTACTGGGAAAACTTGCAAACAGTTTTCAAACAAAAGATGGTTTGTCTTCATGGCTGGGAGGGTTCAATTGGACACTTGCTCTGATTTTTTTTTTTTTTTTTTTTTGTTGTTTGGAAAACTGAAGTTCTTAGAAGTTAGATGGCCTTGGCTTGCTTTGTTCTTTCTTCTGTCTCAGACATCTGTATCAGCTCTCTCACGGAGCTCTTTATCTTAATTGGCTTTTCTGTGGATGCCTGGAGGCCTTGGCTCATGTTCTGGAGAGTGTCCACTGGTTCAAGAAGCCATTGCTGCTATCAAATTACCTTGACAGCTGTTGTCCCACATCATATTTGCCATCCCCTCCCCTTGGCTCCCTTGTGATTTTTGGCAGAAGCTGTGGCTATTAAGCAATAAAACTTGGATCTGAGAATCCTGTTGCTGGTGGGAAAATGAGATGAGAGCATGCTAGTTAATGCCTTGCAACTTGACTTCTCGCTGATGTATAATCAGTAGCATCTTTATCTAAAACAAAACCTTCCACTAGCTACTCTGCTTGTGGATTGAGCAGGTGGCTCATTTACTGTTCATCTGGAGCTGCGCGACGGGTGTTGGTGTCCTAAAACAGCACACTCTATACCAAGATGTGTTTGAATAGAGAAGTTCTTCATTTGGAGTCCTTTTCAAATGCCTCTACATAAGAACTGCAAAACAACCCAGGATGCTCATGTTATTGAAACCAAGCCATAAGGACACAATTGACTTTGTCTTCATGTGTTTTATTGATAATCCTGTCCCTGTGTAACGTGGAATAGAGCTCCTGTAGTACTATTTACTAGAAGTTAAAGGTGACCCTATAAGAAGCAATTGGTCTTGCTTGGATTTGAATTAGCAAAAAGTAGAGATCACATTTGCCCATGGAAGGGGGTTGGAACTAGATGATATTACGGTCCTTTCCAACCTTAACTGTTCTATGATTCTATGATTTGGGGTCTCTTTGTGTGTGTGTGTGTTTGGGGATTTCATTGTCATTCTTTTATGTACAACCATAAAACATTTGTGACAACTGACAGAAATGTTGATGGTCTTGGGACCACTAGCCATACAAGAGCTGCCATTTCTGTAAACCTCTTCTTTTGAGATGTTTTGGATTTCCTTTGTCAGTTGTTTGAGAAGTTGGCTGGTGCATGGCATTCTTTAATCTATGCTGATCATTCTTCTTGTCCCTGTTTGAACATGTCAGCAACTAAATTTTGTGTAGCATACTGAAAAAATTAGGAAGGAAGGAAGGAAGGAGCAGATCTTAATTGGAAAGATGATTGACAGAAAACAATTAATGTATCCAGAGCAATCAGTTCAGAGGAATGCATATAGGAAAAGCATATAAAAAATACTTTTGCTTGCAATGTGTATGATTTACTAGCTGATAACATCAGTGTGAAATGCAAAGCTTGTAAAAGTCTGGATCAGACCAGCCTTAATGCATGTCTTACAACTCCTAAATGACTCTGCCGAAGTGGGAAGATCAGGCTCCTACTGATGTGTCTGCAGAAAAGGGTATTTTTAAGCAGTTGGTGGATGGTTCTGGTGTGTGTGGAGTGAAAGCATGACTTCAGTGGCTGTAAAATTGAGGGCTGGTGCCTTGGGTCTCCATCCTGGCTGGAGCCAGTGGACTGTGGGATATTATTTGGTCTCATCATCGCAGGTGCTGTGCTGAAGACCTGGGGATGTAGTGCAATGAGCTGTGAAGTCCAGGGCAGAAAACTCAAAGCATAGACTCAAGGATGATGTTCTCTGACTTTGGAAAATCACAACTACATCAACATTACCCCCAGAAAAGAAAATAGAAGTAAAATAGGAAATGGATTACACCTAGGTGAAAAATGCATGAAGCATCCCTCCCTTGGCTGTAATGCTTGAGCTGCCGGCTGGGACGTGGGGGTTTCTGTTGATGAGTGGGGAAATAACTTTTTTTCTTCTCCCCCCCCCCCCCCCCCCCGGGGGAGAGCAGAAAACACTCATAAAGCTTCAATTTTATGTACAACTTGATTGAAGTTTTGGGGTTTGTTTAAAGGAAAAAAGCAGTGATTTATCCTCCCTGCCCTGCATCCCTTGCTCTCCTGGCATTTAACGTGGGTTTAAACAAGGTGCTCCTTGGTCGGGTCTCTCCATGGAGATCACAGAAAGCGCTGGAAGGCTTGAGCTTCCTGCGATCCCTGGCATGTCTTCCGTTACGCAGCTACGGTTATTATAGCAGTAGGGGACTTGTTAGTTTTCCAACTGCAGTTCCCAGCAAACGTGTCTGCTCTGCAGTGTAGACTCCTGCATGTTCAGTGTTAAAATAGTTCTATAGCTTTCAGGCATCTTGCATTTCAAATATGGGTGGAGAAACAAGTGTTGGCCTTTAAGGCAGGGGTTTCAAAGCTTTGTGATATCAAAGGCCATGTTGACAACTTGGCAAGCGCTTGTGGGCTCAAGTGTGTTAGATCTTTAGGATAGGAGCTGGCTTGCTGCAGGCGTTGGAAAGGATGTTTTGCATTGTTTAAGTGTCTTGTCAGGTGTGTTACGTCCTTCTCTGCAATGAGGCTGCTGAAATGTCTCTTCCTTCTGCGCTAGGCTTGCCTCACTTTCCCATCAGCCAGAGAGGGGTTAATTTGCAGTTACAGTCTTCTCCAGTTTGTGTCTTGCTTAAACCCACTCCCATGGGGCATCCCATCTCCTCATGCTGTGGAGGTTTGAAGAGAGCTTTTGGGGAACGTGTTAAGCTCTGTGGTAGGTTACAGGGTGGGAGGAAGGATTGCAGCTGGGTGTCCTTTGTAGCCTTCTCCCAAGTGTGGGAAGCAGGTAGGGTTCTGCAAACTCAGGAAGGCAGCCGGTTCTGGCAGGGCAGAGCTTGCCTATCCTGGTCAAGGTCTCAGAGGTCTTACCAGGTTACTTGCTTGTTGACTGTTTGAAATACCAGCATGTGTCGCTTCCGCTCTGCTCTTGCACTTTCCAGCCCTGCTGAACTGCTGCTCTGCTTTCTCACATTGAGTGCACTAACTGCTGTGGTGTTTGAGCATCTTTGGATGGCAGACAAACATTTTACTAGTTCTTAAGAAACTATACTCGCAACTCTGAGGAGATTTGTTTTCATTCTGTATGTAAGGCAAGTGAAGTGCAGAGGACAGAGCTAGAACACAGTGCAAAAGGATAAATACAATACACAGATGTACTAGAACTCTTCTCAACATGAGCCCTGTTGCAATCATTGCAGCTATGACAGTGTGGAGTGCAACCAGGCTAATTGTTTAGATCCTCATATGGCACATAGTGGCTTGTGGATCCTTGTGGCTCGCACTGAGCCCTGGCAACATGGCTGGCTTGCTTGTGGAAAGGAGTAAAGCTGGCACGGATGTTTCAGCTTTTAAATGCAGTCACAGGTTTTGGTCTGAGGTGGAAGGGTACTTTAAGAGCTACATTGTTTTGCATGAAAGACTAAACAAATCTGTAGCAGTGTGGAGGAGAAGCCAGTTTTCCTAACTCCTGGTCATGTGCTTTCACCACAAAGACCCTGTTTCTTCTTTTACTTAACTGAAGAATTCCATTAGATCAAAAGCTAGTTAAGGAAAATAGAGCCCCATGTGGTCTTGTGTGGTTACTTAGGCAAGTGCTATTTTTAGGAATCCCAATTGAGTAAGCCCTGGCTCTTGCTGCTGTTAAAATCCATGGAAGCAAAATTAAAACTTCTACCTTCAACTCAACTGCATGTAGGCTACTTGGCTCCAGTCATCTGGGTATCTTTTTCGCTCATTTGTGCCTCCCCCAGCCCATTCCCTGCCTTGTGGGGATTTTGCCTTTCCAAGTCAGTTAATCAGTTGCTTGGGCGTGGGAGATTCGGAATAAGACAGGTAGGAAGTAACGAGTTGTTCACGTTTTGCACCTCTAAGGATTGTTATCAGAGTGGTTAATGAGCTCTTGCCCTCCAGGCCTAGGGTTCTGCCTAACAGCTCAACGACTTCTGTGGCCCAGTTCCACTGATCTGCAGAAGATGCTCCTGCCTGCTTTTCCCCCTCCCCAAAGCAGGGAGCCCATGTGTGCAAAATGTGGTTTGTTCGTAGCTCTTTGTCCTTGGTGCTGCTGAAGAAAACTTGACCGCAAAGCTTTGTATACAGACCTCCTTGACCTGCCCTGTTATGAGCATCTGGAGGGGTAGGGGGGGACAAAATGATGGAAGTAAGACAGTTTGGTCATAAAATACAGGTATCCGGTTCTTTTTCTGGAAGCAGTTGCCTGACGATGACCGGATTCCTCTCCATAGCTTCATGCCTCAGCTTGCAGTATGTAGATTTTGTTGGTTATTTTTGTGAGTATTTTTCTGAGCAGGAAAGCAGCAATGGGGTAAAGTGGAGGGCATGGCAGGAAAAAAGCTAATGCCTGAGAAAGCTTTGGGAGGGTGGCTTCAAGGAAGGCTTGCTGAACCTTTCTGGGCTGGCTGCAAAGGCCGAGAGCTGCAGGCAACATTTGTTTGATTCATACCGTTTGTACAAATTTCTCTTCCATATTTTTTATTATTAAAAGAATACTATTGTGTGGAAATCACTGTGGCACACAATTCTAAGAGAATAGACTTGTAAAGGCCTGGCGATTTAGCCAGAGGTCTTGGTTCAGAAATAAGAGAGAACAGTTAGCTTATTTTCTTCAGGTTGCATGATCTCTGCTTGAAGAGCCCTTATCTAAAAACGACAGGAACAATACCAAAAAAACCCTCCTGCTTCTGAAGTCTTGGGTCAGGGCTAACATTTGCTGCATTACTCTTCTGTGTAGAAAAGGCATAAGAATACACTGTGAAATATTGAGGTCCTTTTAAATGCAGAGCAAGTAACTAGTGACCTTTTAAGTTTGGTTGCAATTAACCTTTTACTAGTGTTTCATGTCAGGCTGAGGTGGTGGGACATTAGTCAGGAATGATATTTATGTGTGCTGGTGTAAATGCAGTTAGATGGGCAAAGTTTTCATCATGCTTTAGTCTTCTCCATCTAGAGATTTGGCTTGAGTTTGGCCAGCGAAAGAGAGATCTTGCTGATACCTATTGCATGTCCCCATAGATTTTTGTGAACCCTAGCTAGGAATGACATGCAGAGAAGCCACAGGTGACTTGAACTGAATCAATGCCTAAAACAACATTAGGAAATTACTAGACCCTGCAGTCTGTCCCAGGATGTTGGCTTCCCACAGTTTCACTTTGCATCCTATAATCCTTATTGCACAGTCGCGATTTTGTTTGGAATCTGTAAACTGTTCTACCTGAACTCAGCTGAGTGTTTGTTCACAGACCCCAAAAAAGGAGGAGCAAAAAGTTCCTCAGGGCTAGAATTGTTTTCTGTCTGAACATTGTGGAGGGTTCTGGCTTCCCATCACAGAATGGAAGCCCAAGTCAATAATCCTGAATTCTTTGAATGTGGAATAGATAACACTTAGCTACCGTTACATGGGCTGAGGATCAGAGGCAGCATCAGAAATGAGCTGCTGCAAAGATCAACTGTACAAAGCTGACTGCAAGCCAGGAATTTTCATCATAAAGTTCTGATCGCTGTCCTTGCCGAGAAGGAAACTGAGGTAATGTCTTGTTACTGCAGAGTCTCCCTGCTACAGCTTAACTAAAGAACACTGCCAATCCACAGGATGGAATTAGTAGGAGGTACTGTCCAATGGTGGCAACCATTGAGCTGACTGGTGAGATGTGACATCAAATAAACTGAATAACTGTTAGCACTTCTTGCTTGTGTCCTTGTAATTGGAGAAGAAAACATACATTGTGATGTTTGCAGTCTGTCAAACCAGTTCTGTGAATGTCATGTCCCGTCCCCCTTTCCCGCCCCCCCCCCCCCCAACTTTCTGGGTGTCACTGCAATGAGTGACTTTGCTAGCTAGCCTCCAGGTCAGCTTTTCCCATTGTTTTGGGATTGGTTTGTGTTTCCCACTCACCCCCAAAATGCTGTTTCCCAATGACGTTTTCTTTGAATATCCCCTAACAGTATTTTGTGTATTAGCCTTGGATGTGGTTTTAGCCTTAAAGTCCTATCGGGGTATAGGATGGTCTAGGTATTACCTGTAGGGTGTCTTTACTTTTAAGAAAGGTCCTGTTTTTAAGGTAGATGTTATTCAATAGACAAGTGAAAATGGCATGTTCAGAGCAGTTAAATTTCAGTTGTGTTTTAAATTGTCTTCTAGGAGAAAGTTTTTTTGAAGGAGACGTGTAGTATTGCTGTGTTGTGTTTCAGAGTGCTCAAAATGGAAGGCAGAAGGTGTGAATTCAGATGCCCAAGAGCAGTGGTGTTCATTCAGTGTCATACTTGCTTTCAACCAAAATAAGTGGTATGGGTTAGTTCCAAAAGAGTTGCCTTTACTTGGGTAATAGCATGGCTGTTCTTACTTTGCTGTGGTCCTATGTTTTCCCTCTGTGGGAAGGGAGCGACTGTGATGCTTTTGAGAGTTGCAGAGGCTGTGAGGAGGTGTGCAGAAGAAGGGCACTGCAAGCAGCTGGCAAGGGATGGTTCACTAGCAGGGTTTTAACTCTTGTATAGCTACATATTGAGTAAAGTACCTACAGTTCTTGTTCCCCACAAGAGGAAATAATGAATATTAAGCAGGGAAGACTAGTTGGGAATTCTGACATTAAAAAGAGATCACCTTGGTGTACTTCCTCTATCAGCTGAGCTATGTGGAAGGAGAAGCTGACTCACACCAACCCATGTTACAGGCTGCTTTGGGTAGAGCAGTTGGAAAACTGTGTCACTTCAGCCCAAGAGAGCTGTAGGACCACAAGTGTGGTAATATACAAAATTACATCAAAGTCTCTGGGAGATTTTAATGAGATCAGCCCTATATTTACTTTCATGCTTAAGAGCAGAAATAACTGAATAATATCATGGAAATACTCTGAAATGAGGAGATGCAACAGCTAAGACCATCTGTAAGCTGGTCAGAGGCTCTGTTAACTCCAGGCAGACTGCTTCAGTTTTGGGTATTGAGAGCTTGCCAATAGAGGGTTTAGGCAGAGCGGAGACCTAGTGTAGGTCCCAGAATGTGAGAATCATGTCAGCATGGCAGAGTGCTCCTTGCCTTTGCTCTCTGCATCAGCAGCAGTGCCAAGTCAGCATTGCTTTGGGCCCTGCTCTGTCTTTACACTGATGACTCCATATTAGTCTGGACATTCAATTAAAATGGGCTGGAGCTGCTTCTGAGGGTGGTTAGGCCCCAGCTCACCTCAGCAGGACCCCGTTGCTCCCCAGGGCAGCTCTCAGCTTGGGTTTTCGTTTGCAGTATGCAGTGGGGTAGAACTGCTGGTTGTTTCAAGGCTTAACCTTTTTAAGGGTACCCCATATTGCAGGGCAATTGGTGCTTTCTTCATAGCCCCAGAAGGTGTTTAGCACCAGCGCCAGCTCGCCATCTTCTCCTGCCTTCCTTCCTCCCCCTGAGCTCTTTCCAGCTGTTGGCAAAGCTCTGGTCCTCATCATACATGTCTGTGGTATGTTCAGGGTGCTACAGGAGG
This sequence comes from Forpus xanthops, assembly GCA_032466535.1. Taxonomy (NCBI): domain Eukaryota; kingdom Metazoa; phylum Chordata; class Aves; order Psittaciformes; family Psittacidae; genus Forpus; species Forpus xanthops. The sequence goes on from JASSUY010032991.1 coordinate 24,004, forward strand.
TCTGTTGCTGAGCTGACAGTGTGGAGTTGTGTGTACTAGCAAACACTTCCTGACAGTTGGGTTTGGGAAGCTTTCTGTGAATTCCCTTGCATTTCTGTGCTCTCATGGAACCATATATGCTATTGCTAGCACTGCATGCACTGTAAGCAAGTGGGAGCTTAAATATTTCCCCAGGCTTTGCTGAAGGAAAAAGGTGTTTTTAAGTGGCATACATTTATTTTGTTTGCCTTGCCTAAAACAAAAGGAAATGTTATTCTGCTGAGCAGAGGTTTGTTGGAAGCAGGGCTGCTGCATGTGTGTGGCCATTATAGACGAGTGTATCTGATCTGGCAATCAACATGTAGGTGCAACTGTTGGGTTATTTTGTGGGTTGTGCAGATTATCTTTGTACAACATTTCAGCAGCAGCGAAGGCTTTAGACACTGGAGCTTGGGTTCTGCTCCTGTAGTTTGGTGAAATCCCATTGGACTGGGTGGTAGATACATACAGAAGGAGCAGGCAGGCCATGGACTGAATAAGCAGTGAATACATTTGGCAATATGTTTGCACCTCCCAGATTAGCACTGGGATAGTGGTGCCTTGCAAAGTTGGAGATGTTAGGCTGGAGCAATGTAGTCTGTTCCCATTTGGAAGCAAGATGAGGAATATGAGAAATGGACACCTTGTTCCAAGTGGGAACCACTTCTCCTTTCCAGGTGACCAAGGCAAGAAGTCTTCAGTAAGATTATTTCTCAAGAAGAATTTCTAACGTTCTGTTGGGGGGTGGAAGGTTCAGTATTTTCTCTACTATCTCATTACTGCAAGTAGAACTGTGGTCCTGGGCTCCCAGTTATCCTGCCACTAAATTTTATTGCAGGGTCTGACTTCCCTAGGAGAAATCCTGGTTCTGTGAAAGATGAGGGCATAGCCCAGTGTGATCAGTGTGTTCTGAGGGCTAGGCTCTGGGAGGGGTGGGATGGGGATGCTTCACAGTGGAACCTCAATTGCTTGCATCATCTATAAGTCATATGAGAGAGAACTTGTAACTTCAGGTTTCGTCAGCCTTAAGGTCTCAGTGGACTTCATCTTGTGTGTCTGATACAGGTTCTTTGTGCATATTGCATGTTAGGAAGGCATGAGACAATTCCCTGATCTTTTCCTCATGCAAAAAGTGATACCCGCTGTTGCCCCTGCTGTGCTTTACAATGGGTAACATACTCTGAATTACACTCTGCTGGGTCTTACTGAGCTGCATCACTGTATTGCCTAGTTGAGGGCCTGTGATACCTGTCTGCTGCCTATGGTGAAGCACTGAGGTTGATGTAAAAAGAATAAACAACAGAAAGTGAATGAGTAAAAATGGGAAGGGAGGAAGCCCTCTAAATGCTACTTGGATACAGATGCTCAGAATCTTTAGGTACCTGATTCCCATGGACTTTTAAGGGAGCAGTGCGTCCTAAAGTGAGTTTGCAATTGAGATTTTTGTGGTGTGGTGTTAGCCCAGATACAGTCTTGTATATAGCCATAGAAGAAAATTCCCTCTGAGGACTAAATTATCCTTACTTTATCCTCCTCAAATGCAAACACTGTTAGACATCATGGCCGTGAACCTGAAATGTTAGGTTAATCTATTTTACAGCAGACAGGAGATGCTTTTTGATTTCCAAAATGCCTTAATTGCCTTCCATATTGTCCTTTCATGGCTTGAACTGAGCACTCAAGCACATGACTACCAAAGACCAAGTCTATGGGCTCTTTAAAGCAGAGTATGAAGGTTTTCTTCATGCTGAAGTGTTACCCTTTGATAAAAGATAATGAAATATTACTGCCTGAGGTGAGGAGTTGCTTTATTGTGCGTGACAGAGGAAATCAATTTTCCTCCCATTGCTTTTCCTGTTTGAACATACCAAAACAGCCAGTACCCTGTAGTATGAAGGATTAGCCAAATTGTGCACTGAGGTTAGTGAGGTTTTTCTTCCCTTTTTTCTTTTCTTTCTCCCCTCCACTAATGGCTTAAATAATTTTGCCTTTGGAAGGCCTAACATAGGATTTGAGATGTCTTAAAAATGTTGTGAGTTTACTGCTTCGCTTAAAGAGTTCTGTTAGGTTTTCTACTGCCATCCTGGATACTTCCTTGAATTTGGCAAGCAAACAAGAAATGTGGCTGTCTTAAAAGGTTTAAGGTGTTTGTGGAGGTAGTTTGGCTCTGCTGTGTATGTTCAGTTCATAGAGAATCTCTGCTGGAAAACACAAGCCTTTTGTTTTCTAACATTAACAGTACAGGATGATACTGTTAGATGAATTATTAAAACTGTTGTGCTGAACTGGCAAGCATACCATCCCTCAAGGAGAGGGAAGTGAGAAACAAATCATTTTAATCTGTCAAATTCTTTGTACAAAGAGTAATGCAATTTAGTAAGCGTCACTGAATTGTAAACAGAGGTAATACCAGTATGGGAGCAATCAGTGCACATTTAAGAAACCAGGAAATGTAGAGTTTTATGAATGTGTAAGACTATGGAGACCAGTGTTTTGCCAGATGATGCTTTTTAGATGTCTCTGGTAGTCCAACACACCAGTAAAACTCCCAGGTTTTCAGGAAGCGCTAAGTGCTTAGTGCTTGGAAGGCTGAAGAGTAACAGCTTTAAGCTGAAGATTTAGATTAGATATTAGGAAGGGTTCTGAGGGTGGTGAGACACTGAAGCAGGTTGCCCATTGAATTTGTGGATCCCCAATCCCCATCAGTGTTCAAGGCCAGGTTGAACAGGGCTTTGAGCAACCTGGCCTAGTGGAAGGGGTTGAAACTGGGTGATCTTTAATGTCCATTCCAACCCAAATCATTCTATGATTCTATGACTGGCTCCTTGTGAGGGATCAGTTTGAGCATTCAGGATAGCATCTGAAAAATACGAGCCAGTCAGTGCAGAGACTTTTTTGACGTCTGAGAAACTAACTTGGCCAGTAGTAAAGCTACTGCTTGGGTAACTCGGTGATTGTTTTTGTGGGGGATTTTTTTGTTTGTGTCCCTTCCCGTTTCCCCCCCAAAAAATAGTCCTGCTACTACTGTTTAGAAAGGATAAAATAGGAAATCCTCTTCACAAACTTTTGATTTTCCTGTGGTGGACAATGGTTTGACTGCAGCGAAAAGTAAAAGTAATGTCCTGAAGTTCTCAGGGAAAAAAAAAAGGCATGATCAAGAATATTATTGCATAAACCTTTGGGTTATGAGAAGGTAGGAGCTAAAACCAGTTTGAGTAACTGTCATGTAGCTGCTCATAAAAGCTCCTGATGAACACTGACTTTTGTAGATGGCCAGAGTGCCACTGTTTATGCCTGCAGATGTCTGAGTTGTAATAAAGAAATTACAACAAAATGTATCACAGATGTTAGTACCTTAAAGTAGCACATTTAAGCCATTGTCTCGGATTCCTCTAGAAGATGTTTTGCACAGCACAGAGGATGATTTGTGAAACTGAAAATGGTGTTTAGGGCAGGATGGACAAAGGTTTTTTTTTTTTTTTTTTATTATGTAAAACAATCACTCCTGGTTTTGATGTATGTTTGTAACCAGGTCTCCAGGTGAAGGCGGACCCACTAGTGAACAGCAAGCGCAAAACAGACTTGTGGTTAAGCTACATTTAAATGGTGTTGACTCTTTGAACCTGGTAGGCTGCAGGATACTGTTGATTCTCAGATGAAGCTGAATTTCAAAGAAGGCTGGAATGTTCTGTGTAGGCTTCAGCCTGAATGGTGCCTGCTTGTCAAAGAACTTAAATGCAACAGGACTTCAGGACTAGAATCTGGTGTGCTGTAATGATGCTGTATATTGTGATATAATCGGAAATTCTGGAACGGGACAAAATGAATCATTCAGGAATCAGAATTAGAATTATCTAAGTGTCCCTCTCTTGAAAACTGCATTGTTGGTCTTTAGATGGTAGATTTGCTTAATACGTTAGGTGGCAGGATTTCAGCTTATAGTCACGCAGCTTTCTTCCTAGACTGAGGGAAGAAGACATGCATTACCTGTGGTTTTGGTGGATCAGGTTTCATACAAACTTTTCAGATGAAAATGAAAACATGCCTAAACATGAGATGGAAAGTTGTTAACGAATGTGACAACAGTTACCTCTTTGTGATCTAAAGAGCAACAGCCAGTGGTGTAGCAAAGGACACGTTCCACTACTGCCAGTGACTTGGCAAGTGACTTGACTCAACATAAAGCTTATTTAAAAGAGCTTCCACTTTCCCAGATTATTTCTATGTCTGTTTTGAAACATCCACAACCAGTATAGCTGCAGAAATGGGCTGTGGACTCATTAGTCCATGAGCAGAAGACAGTATGTGTTGTGTGTACTGTCTGTTAGGCTGATGGTGTTCTTGCCTACTTTGGTGGTGCTTGGTCCTACTAATCCAGTTGGAAGGCCGCTGGTGGAAAGAGACCTAATGTAACTCCCAGTACCCTGGCTGTTCAGGTAGCTTATCAAAGGAATTTTTTACTATTGTCTTCACCAGAGAGGGACCAGCACAGCATGAAGATAAAAGCTGCTCTCCATCTGTTTTACCTCTAGTTATTAATTAGACTGATGAAAGAAATGGACTTTGGTTCAACAGTAATTGAGTCTTCTTCATAATTCAGGAATCTTGAATATAGAAACACTACTATTTTATAGCCAAGTAGAGCGCACAGCTGAAACTAAGATTTGTTTGCACAGTGATGGAGGATTTATACTAATTATTTTGATGCTGTGAACCTTTCTGGTGCATAAGGAAGGAATTGAGCGAGTGTCTTTCTCTAGCGGTATGATTTTTCTAAGTAGAGTAATCAGTCTTTGTGCTGAAGGTCTACTTTGTGTCTCCACAGACCAGTCATGGTGGAGATAACTCCATCACATGCTCTCTAATTACAGTGGTGCGTTCAATATTTTCCATCCCTTCATAGCCACGTAGGAGGGAAAGTAGACAGTCTGTCTGGATGATAAAGGAAACTCAGGCTTGCTCGGCAGACATGGCATGATGTTCCTGTGTGGCACGTGTCCTTTCAGCCCTGACTTCTCTCTCACTGTCTGTCTTCTATCCTTGCACTATGGATTTAGTTGATGAAAAGAATTCACAGTGGAATAAGGCAGAAGCGTGGAATATTACATTCTGTGTCCCCACTGATGCACTGAATCTGTGCCCTGTATTCCCTTCCTGCAGCCTCTCCGGTTTGCTGAGGCACTTTTCTGTTTCTTTGGGTAGTTACTGAAGTGAGGTCTCAGGCCTCCCGAGTTGAACCCTTCAGCAAACATGCATTCTACTGTTGACTGTCAGAATTTTTCTGGAGAAGGTAGACTGGGGGAGATCTGGGGATATCCTGTGGGGATTCAGACACAATCTAGTTTGATAAACCATTATCTAAAATAGACAGAACTTGTTATTCTGGGGAACCTCTCTGTTTTTACAGCCTAGAGAATGGATGCAGCTACTGAAAATGTGGGTTTTGAAGATAAATAACTAGACTTGATACTTGCATGGGTTATGTATTGTTTCTGTTTCAGTGCCTTTACAGAGGCACTGTCAACCTAATACTTCTTCCAGTTCTGATACCTTGGGTACTTTATAGCAATTGTTCATGCCTATAAAGAATATAAAAGTAAAGCCAGGAATTACCTGGTTTCTTTGAACTGAGGATAGTTCCTCAAGACCAAAACTATTACTCTGAGCAATCATGATCTTGCTGCTCCTTCTTGATCAGAGTGGAAGTAGATATTCATCTATTTTGCTGTACCATGCCATGTGCGCAGCACTCAGCAGCTCTCAATACACCTTTGTACAGTGCCTGCTTTGGCAGGATTGTGTGACCTCCACCTCCAGGTAATGCATGGATTGTCAGATGGGAAAAGTGTTTTAATGTGTTCAGATCTCTTTTTGGGAGAGCTGGATGTCCATTTGTGCAAAAACTCATGCATCTCCTAGGATTGCCAAAGGAGCATTTGTGTTTGTGGCTTGCTGTGACTTACCAGACCACAGTTTTGAGAAAGTCAGTGAAAATACATAAGAAAAGTTTATGCATGCTGGGCTGTTGTTTTCTGCGTAGTTTTAATGTCTGGGAATGCTGTTATGGATTGTAATGCCAAATTGAACACAGCATTTAACCTAGGAAATCTAATCCACTGCCTCTCACAATTCTGCCAAACCCTTTCAGAAGTTCAGTGTGATCACTCTGGTTGGGTAATTCATACTAGAAGAGTTCGAGTCAAATAGGGGTTCCTCAACATGTCTGAAAGTATCTGCTTATGTTTCCTCCAATATCTGAAAGCAGCATTAAGAGGCTCTTGGAATAAGACTCTTGCCTAATTCACTTCCCTGCCTCTTTCTAAGACTAGACAAGAACACAGAAACTGGCATACCGTCTCCACTTTTGTTGTTTAGCTGTGCTGATACTCTAAAAAGCACGCATTGTACTTTCGTTGACTTTTAATGGCCATTCAGGCTGTCCTTTCTGAGGGCTGCCAGTGTCCAGTGGGGTACCTGGTGCTCACAGTCTGCTCTCTGCTGCTCCTCTTACTGCAGAGATGCAGTCTGCAGGGACCGTGGCCTTCAAAAGCACTTGCTGGTTTAGGCAGGAACCGAATGAATTTGTTGTCCTTTAGGATACTTTGATAAAGGTGCTTTGCTGGGTAAGCGAAACATTCTTCTGAATAGGCACATACCCAGTAAATACCCGAATTATGGTGCTTGCTGGATGTGTAAGCACTAGTGCAAGGCACTTTGTGCTGTGGCAAACAATCCTGAAGGTCAAGGATGTCCTTCAGGTGGACACATTCGCAAGTCTGAGCCTTCAGGTACTGACTGCAGTGAATTCAGGTGGTTACCATAATATGGCAGGAAAATTAAGCACAAAACCCAAACGAGACTTTTCTTGGGCCAGTATACAAGAGCAATGTGACTTAAGGCAACATGAGAAAAGCTGCCATTTCCTGTCCTTTGTTTTAGTCTGTGCTGTTATTTTATATGTGTGGTCTCAGCAGGCAAGAGGTCCGAGAAGAAAATAAATTCTTCTAGGGTTTCTGGGCCAGGCAGCAACACTGTGAAGTGGGTGTCCTCTTCTTACTTCATGTTGGTGACTAGCACAAGTTTAGCTGACCTGAGATGTCGTGAGGTGTCATCTCATGTATCATTTTGCCTTTTGGGTTGAGAACCCCGTGGGAACTGGGGCTTGTTACAGTGGAGAAAGAGTAGTGGGAAGCTTTGTTTGATGCTGTTGGTGTCACTTTGGGGGCAGGGACCATTGCTTGTCAGGAAGCATGTGTTTAACCTTTCAGAAAGCTGTGGTGGCCATTAATTCCAGTCCTTTTAAGGCAGTAGTGAGATTATCTTGGTGTGTGATCTTTCCTTGACTTCTGCCAGACAGCACTGACCTGGGTGTAGTCTATAGTCTGTTCATCTGAATGTAACTATCTCCTGGCAGTCTGTGGAGATCCGGTATCTGTTCTTGTATCATTTGTTCTTGTCAGTTGTCTCTGTCAAGTTGTGTTGACACACCTTTCCTCTTTGCTATGGATAGATCTAAGCAGCTCTGGGTTTGCACAGCTTCATTCTTCTCCTTGGTGATTCCCACAGGCTAGTGTTGAGTAACTCTTCTGCTCTGGGACTGCCTGCCGCCTTTGCCATGGTACTGTTGTACCTGAAAATTGAAAGAGGTGCATAAACTAGACCTCTCATTGAACTGCTCCCTCTCCTCTATTTTGAACTGATATGCTCTGAAATTCATTCCTCTTAAACTCTGAAAGCTGTGTCAGATGTGTTGTGTTCCTTGGTTTACTTGGCTAGCTGGCCATCTAGGGATGCTGAGCTGAAATTACCCCTTGGAGTATGCTTCTCCTGTCCTGTACTGGAATGAGTCTTATTTGGAAACAGAACAAGCAAGATGTGCATGTAGAGAAGTTGGAAGTTGGTTTAAAGCCTGTTGTCAAGGATAACCGTTTTATCTTCCAAGCCATTGGCATTCAACTGTCCCTTTCCCAGCAGCAGTTCCTGCACAGTCCTGACATGGTTCCTTGTCCCAGCTTGTGGATCTGGTCAGAATGGCAGGAGGTTAAACCGTAGGCTTTTGGTTGGTGGATGTGGCAAAAACTGGCACCAAGACAAGCCTATTTTGTTTAAATTCATGCAGTCCATTGAAATGGTTGTGGTACTGCAGTGCCTGTTGCTGCAAGGGACATCTGCCTTTGTTTTTTTACTATTTGCAAGGTTGTCTCTTGGTATTTGGAATTTTTCCAGAGCTTCAGATTATTGTGTTCTGTGTAATTATGTGATAATAGTACCGGTTAACACTGCTTCCTTCGAAAGTGACCTCTGCAGGGTCTAAGTGAGGGTGAAAGTACATTTTGCATGTTTGCGTCCTGTACCAGCGCAAGTAGTTTCTGATATAACTTGAACAACGGAGTGGTAAAATGAAGGCTTAGAGTACAGCTTGCTTGTTTCTCAGTAGTTGATGCATGTAGGAAGTGTTTAGAAATTACTTTGAAATTGAGTGAAAAACTGCTGATGTAGAAAAGGGTGCTTGCTTCTCAGTGATAGAAAATACTTGGAATTCTATTCCTTTGGGGCAACCATTCTCTGACTGGTGACTGCTAGAAATTGTTTGGTGGCTATAAAATGGTGCAATGTTGTAGGTGCCTTGGCTAAAATTAGGAAGAAGCACACCTATTAAATTGCTACCATGCCAGCATCTTGGCAATCTGCTTTGCAAGTGCTGACCCTACTGACTCAACTGTCCTTATTTTGCAAGTTCAAAGCTGATAACATAGATGCTGACTCTTGAGTTCCACAGAGATGACTCAGATATGATTTCTATAAATCATCAGATAAAATTGATATAGTGCCTATAAATACACCCGAGTATATTCCACTGAAGAGAAATTCAGAGTTTGAATCCAGTTGCTTATCTTGAAGCTTTGCCACTGTCCTAGGTAAGCTTAATTAGAAATGTTAATAAATATTGCAGGTTTAAATTCACCTTTAACCCTGTGTACAGGATGGAATACTGGGGGGCAGGAGAAGAAAGCAAGCTGAAGGAGCTTGGGATTACTCGGAGGAGATCTACTTATTAGGGAGGTGGAAAATTACTGAGAATCACAGAATAATTGAGGCTGGAAGGGACCACTGGAGGTCATCTAGCCCAACTTCCCTGCTCAAGCAGGGCTGCCTAAAGCACACTATTCAGCATTGTGTCCAGATGGGCCTTGAATATCTGAAGGGAAGGAGACCCCACAGCCTCTCTGGGCAACCTATTCTAATTCTCAGACACCTTCAGAGTAAGATGCTTTCTCTCATGTTCAGGTGGAGCTTCCTGTGTTTTAGTTTATGCCTACTGCCTCTTGTCCTATCATCTGGCACCACTGAGAAGAGTCTTCTTTCAGATACTTACGCACCTTGGTCACCCTGAGCCTTCTGTGCTCTAGGGTGAGCAGGCCCAGGTTCCTTAGCTTTTCCTCATATGAGAGATGCTCCAGACCCTTAATCATTCTAGTAGCCCTTTGCTGGGCTTGTTTTAGGAGCACCATAACTCTCTGGTACTAGGGATCCCAGAGCTGGACACAGTACTCCAGGTGAGGCTTCTCAGGGCTGAGGAGAAAGGGAGGATTACCTGACCTGCTAGCAATGCTCTTCCCAAACCAGTCCGTTGTCCTTCTTGGCCACAAGGGCACGTTGCTGACTCATGGACAACTTGTTGTCCACCAGAATCCCCAGGTCCTTGCCACAGAACTGCTTTCCAGTGGGTCAACCCCCAGCCTGTACTGGTACATGGGGTTATTCCTCCCTAGGTGCAGGACTCCACTTGCCTTTGTTGAATTTTACAAGGTTTCTCTCTGCCCATCTCTCCACTCAGTCTAGATCCTTCTGAATGATGGCACAGCCCTCTGAGGTATCAGCCACTCCTCCCAGTTTTGCATTGTCAGCAAAAATTCACCTTCTGTGCTGTGAACTCCATGCATTCATTCCAGTGGTGAAGGCAGGTGCTGAATTCAAGGCAGGGTAGGAGTGCGCTATCATATGCTCAAGGATTTTTTTTTTGTGGAATTGCACATGCAAATAGTCCATCTGTGGAAAACTGGGGCTTAATCTGTTCTGCAGACTTGCACAGCCAGTCAGACCTCTCACAGGAAGAAAGAAGGTACTCTTGCATTGCAGACTTCTTTATTGTCTTCAATTAGAGGTGTCTGAAGTATCTTTCTGTGCTAGGTTTTGTAGCCAGTCAACCCCCTTTTCATCCTAAAAGTAATGCAAAGAAATAACTCACTTTTTCTCTTTTGTCTGGGAATAAAGTATAAATAAATAGGACATACATTTTCAGTTTTTTTGGCATTTTTTGGTGGCGGTGTTCATATCAAGTCTCTGCCAAGCAGTGTCCAAACTTTTTTCTTGCTAAAACCACTGAGCTCCATAGGCAGCCTTTAAGTTCCTTATTATAAAAAATGCTGACTGGTGAAGCTAAGGTGAGGGGGAAAAAATAAACTCAAACTGGAATGTACTTGGGAATAATGAGGGTTTTTCATTGATTTGCCTTATCTGCATTGTGTCATACGAGAATAGTACCAAATCCATAGCAATGTCACCACTTTGTCAGACTATTGATCATTTACTTCACGTGATTTCCTGCAAGCAGGGCAAGAAGTGACTGCAAAGTCACTAAAAGACAAAGCAATCCTAAGTGAAGATTTCTGTGTAGCAGCTATGATGTTCAGGGATAGGCTCATGTAATAATTACACTAGAAGTCAGAATGGAAAAGGTCTAGTAATCAACTCTGCAGGTTAAGGATGCATCTCCTTAACTTACAGCTTGACTGTTGATAAGGGATAAGCAGGGAGAACTGACCCTCTTTAATTATTTATTCCTTCTCTTTATCCTATAAGATTTCTTTGTGGCTTCACTCTGGCACCTTGTACAGTGAAACATTGCCTGCAAATTGTAGGGTGGGAAGGTGGGGGAGGGTGAAACCTTGTGTGCTTCAGTCGGTGGCATGTTCTTCAAATGATTTAATAGCTTGTCTCCAGTAGCCCTTCCAAATTGCTCTGATGCTTTGCTGGAAAGATCAGTTCTAAAGGAGGAGAAAAGTTCTAAAGAACATATTAAGACTTCCATCTATTCACAGCACTTTGGAATAAGGGAAGCTTCTCTCTGCATTCAGTTTTCTGTTCATTCAAACCACTGGAGGGAGTTATGTCAGGCATGTGCATGTGCTCCCGTTTAGGACTGGGGTCATGATCGTGGTAATGTTCCATCGGGGAAACTTTCAGATTTGATATCCCACATCAAATATGTAAGCATATTTCATGCCTTTCTGGACACAAGTACAGCAAATCTCACCTTTTCCAACAATGCTGAAAACCTGCTGTGACAGAAGCCTTTTTCATAGCAAGGTAGCTCTAATTCTAGCAGTTTGGAGATTGGCTTTTTAGGCCTATCTTTCATAGGAGGCTGGCATGATCTGAAGTTTTGTCTGATGTGAAGGCAAAATCAGTACCAATCTTATTTTAGCATTGTGTGCAGTAGAAGGGAGGTGATGAATCTCCCTGGTCGGGTTTCACTTTTGACATAGGTTCTAAATGCAGTTGTTGTGGGAGCTGTACCAAAATACTCTGTTTCCTTCTGCTGCGGGCATCCTCATTGGCTGAAAAGTGATCATAGGATAGTTAGGGTTGGAAAGGACCTTAAGATCATCTAGTTCCAGCCCTCCTGCCAGGGGAAAGGACACCTCCCACTAAACACACCCAAGGCTCTGTCCAACCTGATCTTGAACACCACCAAGGATGGAGCATTCACAGCTTCCCTGGGCAACCCATTCCAGTGCCTCACCACCCTTACAGTAAAGAATTTCTTCCTCA
>JASSUY010032993.1:0-12472 GCA_032466535.1 Forpus xanthops
TCTTAGGCAGAAGCTGTTCCCTGTGAGGGTGCTGAGGCGCTGTCAGGAGGTGCCCAGAGAAGCTGTGGCTGCCCCATCCCTGGCAGTGTTGAAGGCCAGGCTGGACACAGGGACTTGGAGCAAGCTGCTCCAGTGGAAGGTGTCCCTGCCCATGGCAGGGATTGGAACTGGGTGAGCTTTAAGTTCCCTTCCAACCCAAACCCATCTGGGGTTATATGGCTTACTGCTTTCTGCCAAAAGAGAAGCTGACAGCATTATTAGCCTGGCTTAAATGCTACCTAAGTCTTTGTACATGTGCTGGGGAGTCCAGAGAGCCTAAGGAAAGCCTTGAGCAACAGCCACCCATATCTAGTTCACAAGAAAGAAGAAGTAGGTGGATGTGGGTGGAATTGCTGCTTATGCCACATTGCAGGTTTATGTTCTTCCTTCTTTACAGATGTAACCATTTTATGAAGAACAGTGACCCAAAAAGTTGGGAACTGAACTTAATCCATTTCATATGTGTCTGGGTTTGTTGTCTGATTTACTGAAAGATATCAGCACAGTTTTTTGGCGGGACAAAAATGCCATCTTTATGCTGGATGCCATAAATCTCTAAGGGCAAAGGGATGCTTGAATGCACAGTACACTGAGACCTCTTAATTGCCTTTCCTTAATGCCCTCTCAGTCTCCCACTGAGCTGGATAGGGTGCCTCAGCATGCAAGTGACCTCTGTACTGCTTACAGCAAGCATCATCTTAATCTACCATCCTAAGAAGAGTTTTAATAAAGCCTCCTAGCTACTCTAAATCTAGGCACTAGAGGGAAGATGAGGAAGGAGATGAGGGGATGGGAAATGTCCTCTTTCATCCTTCTGGCTGAAAGCGAAAGTCAGGGCAAGGAGCAGTATATTGCAGAGGTGGGGATGAGATAAATTGATTACTATTATTGATCTGCAATAATAGAGCAAACAGAATAATGGTTTCTTACCTGGCAAACGAGCCATGGGTGCTCTGCAAAGAGGGACTGCACAATAACTGCCATGCAAGCCCAGCAGAAGAGCTTTAAACTGTGTTTGCAGGGGGCTGGCAACAAGATTTCAAATGACGGAGCAGAGTTCCTGTGGGACAAGGAGACTGCAGCTCTCTGAGGTTAGGCTCTGACTGACAGGGAGGAGATTGCTGAGAACAGGAAGGTGGAGGTTAATTAAGTTGAAAGAGATAACAAAATGATGGAGTGTTTTCCTCTGAAGATGGGAAGGAGTGAGGGAAACAGGGAAAGGAGAAAGGACACTAATCTGTGCAAAGACTGGAAGCAAGACTAGGAAATGATGCCTCTAAAGGAATAGCGTGATTATGGAGGACTAGGATGAAAAAGAACAGGACAAAAGGAGTCTCAATCAGGAAGGGGTATAGAGGGTGATAAAGGAACGTTCGCTAAAAGTATCATAAGAGAAAAGCAATGGAAATTACACATAACTGAATTAGCAGAAAACAAGGGAACAGAAATAACAATGGCAGTGTTGACGGCCAGGTTGGACACAGAGGCTCAGAGCAAGCTGCGCTGGTGGAAGTTGTCCCTGCCCATGGCAGGGGTTGGAACTGGGTGAGCTTTAAGGTCCCTTCCAACCCAAACCAGTCTGTGAGTCTCTAATAACATAGAAAAGACAGGACCATTCATTAGTTGTTATGCTTTAGCCACGGAGGAAACACATAAAAGAATGATAAACTGCTATTTATCAGAAGCACTTTTACCAAGGGGATAAGCCGATCCAAAATAGCAAAAGAAACAGTTTAAAATCATTCAGAGAAGTTAGACAAATTCAAGTCAGCAGGACTGGATGAAGATCCCCCCTAGAGCACTGCAGGCACTAACCAGACCAATCTCTGACTCATTAGTAATTATCTGAGAGAGTTCATGGAGAACGGGAGAGATCCCAGAGGAGGGGAGAAGGGCAAACATAGCGCCTGTCTTTGAAAAGAGGAATGAAGGACTTGGACTTAGGGAATTGTATGGCAGTTTAGCATGTAACACAGAAAAATAATGCAATAAACTGCTAAACAATCGGCTATTAAGCACTTGACTGCTAATGGAAAAACATACCATCAACCAGACTGGGTTTGATACAAATGGGTGACGTTAAAACCATCTCATTTCCATCTTTGAACCCAGCTGTGTTGAAGAATAATGGAGAGGGACTATATGTCATACCTTTAGAAATAAACATGGGTTTTAACATTGTTTTATATGACATTCCCATAAATTGATGGGGGAACTATGATCTCTGTGAAATCATCTCAAACCACACCTGTATTCAGACAAGGATTACTAATTCTTTTCCTTTGGATTTAGAGGGCTTTCCAAAAGGGCTCCCAAAGGGTTCACTGCTCGACCTGATTACAGTATTTTTATTAGTTACTTGGGTGACGAAATAAAGAATATTGAATTACTCCGGAGGATGTGCTCAAAAACGTTGCTGGGAAATGGGAGTCATAGTATGAAATCAACCAGATGTGGCTCATGATGCTCATGAGCAACACAATACGTCAGCGCAAAGCGGCACATCACTGGTCAAGCAGCTATTCAAAGGCAGAAGATGCATGAATAAGACAATGAACAGTACACAGCTGCTACAGAAGAAGGAAATTCTTATTCTAGGGTGTATAAACAAGAGGTGAAACACCAGGAGCAATTTAATAAGGGCTCAGTTGAAATACCAACTTTGGTTGCGTTTGGATGTTGTGCTAGGAGAAGGTAGAAGGAAGATGTAGGCAAACTGTAGAGGGGCTAGGGGAAAGCAGCAAGGGTTGTAAAGGGTTCCAAAACCATGGAGGATAGCCTTTGCTTTTTATCCAGAACAGGGGAAAAAAAATGCATGAGAAGATGAAAACTATCCTCCAGGACAGAAGAGGCTTCTAAAAAGGATATTGGCAATTGTTCTGGGTACAACACAACTAAATTAACTTGATTTCCTACAAAGATTGGTGGTACTGGAGCTCTGGGGAAGGAAAACAAACCAACAAAACTCAAACCCAAAATATTTCTAATTCAAAGCAAATTTGTTTGAATTAAAATTCCTAAATGAATTCCTATTTCTTTCCTGCCTGGAAGTCATTTAGCTGCTCTCAGGGATGGTTGGATTCTGCTCAGGGCACCAAGGGCTCTCTCCATCTCTCCTTTTCTAAGCGTCCTCTCTTTAGATGTGCCAATGCTTCCACGCTCCCTGTGCCTGCCCAGAATACAAAGCACTGATGCAAATGTTGTGTTTGTGCTTTAGAAGAGCTTCAGACACACTGTTGGTGTTAATTAATTATCCAACAACAGGAGGAAGGCAGTGATACCGAGTGAAGCATGGAGCTTTCCTTGTCCAATAGCAAAATCAATCCTCTGCTCTGCTGCAGTTTCACCACTTTGCTTTTCTAACGTACAAATATAGCTCTATATAAGCAGAGCCAAGAAATTCCTTGCCTGCACATCTCCCACAGCCAGCATGTGGATAACAGGGGGGTGAATGTGGTGCTGGGGTCCTCACTTCCAGGGGCTAGAAGTTCCAAAGTGCTGGAATTCAAAGCAATTGTGCAAACCCACACATGGCATGGCAGGGAAACAGGAGCATTTCCCACTTTCCCCTAACAAGGAACTCCTAATTTGCAAACAAAGGAATAACATAAGGATAAAGTTTGCCTGTTTGTTGTTCAAGAAGGGCAGGAAAAAGAAAGAGGAATGTGCTTTCTCTGACCTCTAGGAAGATTATGAGACAAGCTGCTGGATGTCTCTGGGCAGAGATAAAGGAAGAGAGAAAGCAAACAAACCCAGACGCAGCCTCATGGTAGAGTCTATTGTACATCACCTGATGACAAAAGGGGATTGAAGAAGGGCTTTTTGAAAGCTAAAGGGGTCATGTAATGAAGAAATGCTGGTGGACATGGAGGAGAATGATACGTCAGAGTCAAGGGCGTTGTGAATGTTAAAGTGAGAAAGAAGAGAGAAGGAAGGAGTTAAAGAGTTGGACTTCTGCTCAGCACAGCCCTTGGGTGTTAGGAAATTATCAGGTACTCTGAAGGTGCTACCTTCTCCCTTCCTAAATAGCATCAAGTTCTCAATGGTCAGATGGAATGGACAGGTTTCTGCAGGCATCTTTCTTCTCGTAAAACACTCTTTATTCCATACAAGTAACAATGCAAGAGTGAACTTCTCCATGTACATGCTCAACATGTTTTTGGGAGGGAATGATGTCCATCTGCACTTCTTGGAGAGGGAGCTACAGAGTGCTGTTCAGCTCTAAGCAACCATGGGGAGACACCAGTACCTCTGAATCTGTTGCTGTATTTTACCTTGAATATTTACCAAAAGCATGATACCAATGATTTTCAATATAAAAATCACCTTATAGACCTTTGGGGGTTGGAGCTGGATGATCTTAAGGTCCTTTCCAACTTGAACTATTCTATAATTCCATGATTCTAAAAGGCTAATAGCATCCTCATTCAGCAAATAAATGATTAGTTTTCTCAGAAGGATGAAACAGAGTTAACTCATATATATTTGGCACATTTTGATAAACCTTAAAGGTGAGATCCCCTTTGTTTTCAATGGAGAAATAAGGGATAAAATCACTGTTCATATGGTCTCTGCACTGCTCTGCTTGGTCGCCTGTGGGATACTGAGGAGGCTGCAGCTACAACACTTCATGTGTTGCGGCTGAAAAGGTGCATGAGGAAATGATCAGAGAGGGTAGGATGTGGTTAAAGCCTCGGTTTGCTAACTGGAGCTAATGTGAGGGAAGCATATTATGTCTCACATCCATTAAGGCCTCCAGCAATCACCTCCCACTAAGACGAAGGAGCGGCGGAGGAGGAATTGTGACTTCCTGAGTCCCAGTAGCTCCTGGAGCTGTTCCTGTTAATATTCAATTATGTGCTGCCCTGGACTTGGAGCACTGAACTACATCTCACTGCAGCCCTGAGGCTCAGCTGCAACAAACACAGCTGCAGGAGGCCGAGCCACAGGGAGAAACAACCCTAAAACAGGGTTGTCACACCTCCGGCCGCCTGTGCAGAACCAGCATGGAGGAGGAATCATGTTGTCCACCCCCTGCCTTCTCCATCTCCCCTCTCCAGGCACTGTGCCTTTGGGAAAGAGGCTACAGACAGGAGCTGGTTATAATGTGGGCATGGTCATCAGACCAGCTCTTCCTCCCTGTTTTTTATCCTGGATGTGCCAATTTGCCATAGAATGCTCTGCATGCTCTTCCTCTCCATCCCATACCAAACAGCTTCTTCTATGGCTTTTCCTTCACTTCACCCACCTGACCTCAAGTGTCTCCCATTCCTATTGACCCATTCACTGTCTAATAAACCCCTTCCACTTCCAGATCATGGTATTAACTTGACATTTGCAAAAGGTCGCTGTGTTTGCTCTGCCTGAGTGTCACATTGCTCACTCTGTTGTGTTTTTGTTTTGTAAGCCCTTCAAGGCAAAAGTGATCTCCTAGGGTATGACTACAGAGTGTCCTGGAAAGCAAGGCACCTGATCTTGGCTGGTGTCTAGGAGCTGAAACAGATAATAAAGTGCTCCCTGATGGAGAGGCTGGCTCTAGTTGTATAATCATCAGAGGTTAATGAATCTTAACGTATATGTAAGTCTTCCTTCCAGAAGAGGTCCTTAACAGCATCTCATGGTAGAACAACTATTATTATAGTATCATAGCATCCCAGATTGGTTTGGGTTGAAGGGACCTTAAAGCTCCTCCAGTTCCAGCCCCTGCCATGGGTAGGGACACCTTTCACTAGAGCAGCTTACTCCAAGCCCGTGTCCAACTGGGCCTTGATCACTGCCAGTGACAAGGCAGCCACAGCTTCTCTGTCTCATCTCAGTCTCCCCTCTGGCAGGTTAAAGCCATTCCCATTGTCCTGTCCCTACAAGCCCTTGTCCAAAGCCCTCTCCAGGTTTCTTGCCAGCCCCTTTAGGTATTGGAAGACTGTTATTCCCCCCAGAGCCTTCCCTTCTCCAGGCTGAGCAAGTTTGAAAGAGTCCCGGTGACAGATCACTCCTGTACTTCCAGGAGTCCATTCATCCCATGTGGTATTCCTGGAGCATATGCCATTTGTTACTGCTGCAGGAACAAATACGGGACATAAGGCGATGACACACAACATGTATTGTGTGCACCCAATTGATGCACACGAAGGCACAGCTTTTTTTAGCTTGCAGTTTGTCACAGTAAAACTGTTTGTTGCATCAAGCTAATTGCAATTAAGATGAGAGCATATGTTATATGCAGTATTAGGATGGCTGTCCTGCAGGGGTTGACCTCAGCAAGGTGCAGCTGGGAGAGAAAAGACGCACAAATTAAGCCTGTGCTCTCAGGTAGGAATGGGTTTGATCCTGTCCTCTGGTCCTGGCATGACCATCATCCCTGTGTTTGCCTCCCAGCACAACTGGAGGTGGAGATGGAGGGCTAGAGCTTTGCCATGCCGTAATCTTGGTTAAGCAGTCGGGAGGGCTCCAGCCTAGGTAGAAACTTGGCACATTCCTTTTCTATCCATAAGGAAACATCCCAGGCTTGGTGACGCTCTCTGAGCCTCAGCTACAGAGAGGCTGGACCACAAAGGTAGATGAGAGAATGGGGCTGTAGGACACAGCTGGGTGAAGCCTGTGGCTGGAGCTGTTCTTCTCTTGGTGACGCTGGCATCTCATACAGCAACACATCTACTGACAGCATCTGGAAGAGGTGCGGATGGGGGATCCTCGCCTATAGCTTTAGTGCCAAGACCAACTAGACTGAAAAGCTGTGCCAGCTCAAAGAACAGCCCAACTTGGATCCTCTGCCATGGTTTGCTTTGGGAGTGACACAAAAGCTCGATCGTTCCCCAAAACTCCATAAATGCATTCCCAGGCACTATTTTTTCCCTTGCATCCTTAAAAGCCCCTCCTGTATTGCTTTGAAAACAGCTCATTCCCTCAACTATCCTGGCTCCTCTGCTTCTTCATGATATCTCTTGTCTGAGAGCAAAAAACCGTATCAGGCAGGGTATGACAGTGGTGTAGCTACATGTGGGTTACTCAGCTGGTACATACAGGTTGGGTGGCTGGGAGGTGGCTGACAGCCCTGATGTGTTATGGCTAAGTTCTGCTTCAATTTCTAACCCAGATCTCTCCCTGCTGCCCATGTGCAACTTGCAGGAATCTGAGTGTGTCTTTGAAATACCTGTTTTCTCCCCAGATTCTTCTGAAATTAATTAACGGGTTCAGGAGGTTTGGGGAGAGGGGGATGGCCATGGACGTGAACAGAGAAGCAGTACAGCAGAACCTTTATTTCCTTAGGGAGGCAGCCTGAAGAAATCTAAGCATTTATTTTCATCTGTTGCTGAGCTTACGACCCACACAAATAACAGGGAAAAGCGAGCAGCCGACTGCAGAATGGGAACGGGGAAAATGACTCAGCAAGCTTGGCACCAAGCTGGAGAAGATGCAGGTACATTATAACCTTGCTGGAGCATCAGGCTTGTCCGTAATGTGATGTAGAAGGAGCAGCTAGTGCTAAGTATTTGCATCCAATGGAAACATTCCTCCTGACAAGTGATTTAACTTGACTCTTGCAAACAGTTATATACAGGAGCAGAGCAGGTGAGAGGCTGCCTTTATATTCATCAGTAAGGAAGAGTAAAAGTTCAATGTGAAGCCCTCACTGCTTTTTATATATCCTTTATTTTCCTATTATTAGTTGACAAATAGCTGCTGATTTATAGTTTCATGCTTTGTTCATGTCATTTTGCCTAAGATCAGTACTTCCTGCTACATCACCTTAGAAACTTGATCAACAAACAGAGTGCTGTGCACGTAAACAAAGCTTTATTTTACCCTCTTTTTGACAGCAGGCAGTGTTTTAAACCCAGAACATTTCAGGTTCTCTGGGCTATTTGCCCCAATTTCACAATTTGGGTTTGGTTTTGAGGGCCTGTCAGCATTGTTTATACTCAGATCTGTTTGAGCAGCGAGGGGCAAAGCAAACACATTGCTGCAAATTGCTTTCTGGAATGGGGCTTTCTGCTGTCAAGAGTCGAAATGAAACTGCACTTTCTAACATGTGGGAACTAAAGAGTGAAATTAATTAGAAAGAGAAGTGAAACGAGAAGATTTGCTTTCAGTGACAAAAATTAATCAAAATGAAGTAAAGACAATGCTGAGAAGTAATCAGAACCATGTCCGAAGCTCGAGCTCTAATAAAACCCAGGGGTGTTACCTCTAACAGAGGAACTGAAGAACTCTGCAGGGTGCTTTAACCGTTTCCTTGTGGAATAGCATCAGATCTTCTCCTGCCCCCACGAGAGAGGTCTTTATTTCGTTGTGGAAAAAATAGGAGTGGAGCCTTATAAAGTTTTCTTACTTGCTTTCACAAGATGAGCATTTTCCAGGTAGCTGCTGTTAAATCACAAATTAATCCAAAAGCAAAGGGGGGGGTTATTTGGCTGTTTTAAAACCCTGCAGAGGAACCTCAGTACTGAGCCTCCTGTGATCTTCCACAACAGAGTCCGTCAGTCAGGGGTTAATTTTAACGCACATATCAAAGCCTACCATATGATGAAGGGTTTTCCTATATGTGCGCTTCAATGGGATGCTTTAAATTCTGCGCATATGTGTGTATGTGCATGCTGATGTTTATTCAAAACTTCTTCATTCACAGGCAGACACAGCCTTTGGGGTCTTCAGGCCTTTCCAAGGAACATAAACTTCAGAAGGGAAAGAGAAGAGTCACCTTTAAACCTCTCGTTTTTGAAAGTAAGTATTTGAAGGAAACAGGCTCAGGTGGAAGGAGGTTGTAAAGATTTTATGACAATGTTTTTTCAGAGGAGGCAGAATTCCTGCTCTTTCTTAGCACAAGAGCTTGCAAGAATTTAAATTAAATTGGGGAAAAAAGAACCCTATTTACAGAAATGGATTATTTTGCTTTCCTCCTCAGCTGTAACCTAAAGCATTCTGCCTCGACAACATGAAATAAAGCTGTGTGATGCTGCGTTGTCAGTGCTGCTGCCGCCACTCTGCCTCCTGCAAATCTCCCAACAGCGATGCCCCTGTCGGAGCCCAGCAAGGGAGCGAATCCTTCTTCTTCCAGTCGAAATCCTGCACTAGGAAAACTCATCCTTCAGCTCTAGAAAACACAGCTCGGGTTTGCAGCAAGCGGCTCATTGCTGTTTCCAAGGATTGGTGTGGGCTAGGTAACTCTCTTCCCATGACACAGCAGAACAGCAACAGCAGCAGCAGCAGAGTAAAAACAGATTGGTTCTGGCAGTACTCCTAGAAGACTACTTTATACCCCAGGTCCAGCTTCTTTCTTCTTTAAGGGTGATCTGGAGGGGTGAATATGGAATAAAAAGAGGCATAGTGAAATGGGGAAATAAGGTCCAGGGGGGTGAAAAGTGAGGCACGCTGGAGCTTGACTCTGTGGCAGTGGGACAACCTGGATAAAATGGTAGAAAGGAACTCTGAGGTAGAAATCCTCCCAAAATTGGATGGGAAAGGATGGATAAAAAAGGATGGAGTGTAGGGTGGATAGAGGAAAGACTCTAGGAAGAAGGAAGGAATGGAGGATGAACTGTTTCTCACTCAGTTAACTCTTTTGAGCTAAAATAATTAATAATTCCTACAAAATTCCTGTAAAACTTGAAAAATAATAGTAGAGGTAACCCTAACTAATCTATGATTCTATGATATACATTTACATACACATATATATATATACAGTGCACAGGCACTCAGAAATGAGTGGGGTGGAGCACAGGTACTTCAACAGCTTTAATGGGAGAGCAAAGGGATTTTACCTGCTGACAA
Source organism: Forpus xanthops (assembly GCA_032466535.1). Classification (NCBI taxonomy): domain Eukaryota; kingdom Metazoa; phylum Chordata; class Aves; order Psittaciformes; family Psittacidae; genus Forpus; species Forpus xanthops. The sequence goes on from JASSUY010032993.1 coordinate 9,811, forward strand.
TATGAGGACTGGGCCTGGGAGGTCTGTCTGGGCAGCTCTGGTCCCTCCTATGGCTCATGGCACATGTGATGGGCATCAGTGTCAACCTGCAGACAGTAAAATGGTGATTAAGTGACTCCCTCAGAGAAAACTCGGTGGGACACTGAAGAACTGGAATTTCAGAGTTAAAATCTATTACACCTGTGGACCACGCTTTAACCTGAGACTTCTGTGGAAGCTGTAAAGAGGGAATGAATGTGGCACCCTGCCCTCCCTCAGTTTTTAACAACAAATCCATCCTCCCTACAAGCCAAACTCTTAAACCTTGCACTTGACCACTGTGATCCTACTGTTTCGGGAACAGAGTTCGGGGAGCTCCTGCGGGAAACATGCACTACATTCCACAGAGAAAAACCCGGGACCCCTCTGCGCATCGCCAGACAGAGGTTTGGCGCTGGAGCTGGTGGGCTTCATGTCCCAGATGGCGTCCCAAATCCTGGGGGCAGGAGGAGAGCAGGGAAAACAAACCCACTTCAGCACCGCAGGCGGAACAGCAGCCTGAGGAACGCGGGCAGGCGGCGGGACCCCGGGGGCTGCTCCAGGGGCGGAAAACGGCTCCGTTCTTCCCCTTTTCGCTCCTGTGTTTTGGACTCGGGGGTTGTGCTGCTGCAGTGGAGAGCGTACGGCTCCTTCCAGCGCCTGCAATCCTCCGTGGAGAACCGGCGGTGTTACAGGTGAGAGCGGGGAATCGCTCCCCGGCCAACCGGCGGTTAACCACCGCCTCCGGCCGCCCCGCACGGCATCGCTCCCGTCTGCAGCCGCCTCAATGTTCCCTCCCCTCTTTTATTACCTTTTTAGTTTCCTTTCTGTTTCTTTATGTCCCAACCGGTCTCAGCACCCACCGTGCACCATGTCCCGCACCGTCCAGGAGCGGGGTTCACCCCTTAGAGGTGCCCGTTCGGCTGTTTCCCGTTAGCGACCGGCGGTGTAAAGAGAGGAAGAAACCCCAAACAAACCCGCTCTTAACTGTTCTTAATCACGGTAATAATGATCGCAAAGCAAGCGCAGCTACTCGCCTTGACCCGCAAGGCTGAGGGCGGTGTGGTGTGAGGAGTTGCGCGGCGGCGTTGACACTCGGTGTGTCCGTTCCGCGGTGTCCGTCGTCACATGGAAGTCCCCTTTAAGTTTCCATAGAGAGGCCTCCGGGCGTCACATGATGGACATGATATAATGAAACAACGTTGTGCGGAGGGAGGGAAGCGTTCGGGGAGGCGGCGGGGAAGAAGCGGTACCCCCCTCCCCGGGACCGCCCCGGGTCCCAACCGCGGCCCGCCCGCCGCGCCTGCACCTGCCTCAGCGGCCGGTGGCCCCGCTGATGGGGCTGGCGAGTGGCCCCGTCCCCGTCGGAGGAGGAACAGAACCGGCGGAGCAGCGGCCGCGCTCGGAGGTAAGTTACCGGCGGGACGCGGGCCGGGGGGGGGGTCTCCTCCGCCTGAGGGGGTGGCAGTGCGCGGCGGCCGCGCCATGTTTGCGCGGTGGTGGTGCGGTTATGTCGGGGTGCGGAGGGAAGGGGTGCGTGTGTGCGGGAGGACGGAGCCGGGGTGCCGCGGGTCCCCGCGGAGCGCCGGGAGGGTGCGCGCCCTCCATGTCCGCATTCCAGCTCATGTTGCGCAGATAAAATTCAAACTTGAGGTAAACACAAGCGGCGGAGGGGGGGGGGGGGTTTGGTGTGAGGAGGGAAGAGGGAGGGAAAGGGAGGCTCCATCCATCCCGGCTCCCGCCGCCCTCTTCCCTTCGCTGCTGCTTTCCCCGCCCGCCGACCCCTCACGCACCTGGGCTGCCGGCACCCAGCACCCCCGGCCCGGCTGCTCCTCAGGGGCTGCGGGCACCGCTCGGCTTCCCGCACGGGGAACGGAGAAGCCGGGGGAGCATCCCCGTTGCCCGCCGCACCGCCGGTAGGAGACTGCAACTGTGGGTATGTGTGCGGCGGACGGTGCGCGGCAGGTGCGCGGGCCGCTGTCGCGACATGGCGGGGGCTTGCCTGTCGCGATGTGTGTGTGTGTGCGCGGGGGAAAAGCCAAGTGACAGCCGAGCTGCGGTTTGCTATGGGGGGGGGGGTGTGAGGAGAGACGGGGCTGCGTTGTTTTCCTCGCTGCGTGGGTATCCCGAATGGAGCCAAAATAGCACCGATCCCCCCCAAAACACCCGGGGGGGGGGGGCGGTCCGCATTTCGAAGTGCGTATGGAGAAAACAAGATGCGGGAGGGGAGCCGGGGGGGGGAGAGGGAAGGAGGCGGTGGTGGAGGGCGGGGAGGGCCGCGCCGCCCGCCCCGGTCCGTGCCACAGGCGGTGCCGCGGGCACCGGGGAGTATGGAGCGGTTCGGTTCCCGCAGCTCCTGCGCGGTGATGGAGGCGGCCCACAGGTGGGTCCGTGCGGGAAGGGTCGCGGGGATGAAGCGTTCGTCGTGAGGACGGCGGGAGGCTGCTGAGGGGGACCGGAGGAGCGGGGCAGAGGCACAGCCCGCGGGGGTCGTGAGGGGACAGTAGTGAGGGGGTGTCGGCCATGAGGGGACAGTAATGAGGAGGTCGGCCATGAGGGGACAGTAGTGAGGGGGTGTCGGCCATGAGGGGACAGTAATGAGGGGGTCAGCCATGAGGGGACAGTAATGAGGGGGTGTCGGCCA
>JASSUY010032994.1:2946-23659 GCA_032466535.1 Forpus xanthops
AAGCCGAAAAATCCAAAACACAGTGCTACACCAGCTACTGCTTAAAGGGGAAAAATGACTGCTGCTGCTGAACCCATGACACTCTTTCTACTGGCCACCTCAGACATTTTTAAGTCATGCTTTTAAGATGCTTTCAGTATAGTTGTGTATCGGTGTCTTTAGCCATTAAATGCAGTGCCAAATTAATAACATTGTATAAGGCTGTGGGTGTGTTAATGTTACTGTACTCTCAGTCTAAGCTTCCATGGTTTTATTACGCAAGGTGTTGCAAAACACCTCTATGTTGTAGAAGAGCAGAAATTGAAATAAAGTGTAACTAAAGGCAGGCTATAATAGTAGCTTGTAATGTTCCTTTGTAAAAATGTGGAAGAGGTGAGGTTTCTAAATGGACTAGCTCTTTAGGTAAGAAGTTCTGAAATTACAGTATGTTAAAGTCACTCTTTTTAAAGAAAAAAACACTTCCATACTTCTAGTGCTAACCTAGTGTTTTCAGGAGTTTGCAAAAAGAATTTAACTCTTACATGCAAACAAAAACCAAAATCATAAGCAAGTACGTGCTCAGAGCAAGGGCACAACTGCTGCCTCCAGAGTAAGTCAGCCGTCAGAGCTGCAGTGTAGACAGGGTAAATTACAGAAAGCATGGTCACAAAACGGTATATTGAGGGAAGCACAAGAAGTAACTGCAGATGTGAGAATGGTGCATATGAAGATTATGAACCTGAGACCTGAGCATTCAAATAGAGTAGAACAAACCTGAGAGAAGGGTGTGTGATACACCTTATGCCAGTGAGAGGGAGGAATAGGATAAATGGGGGAAGAATAGATAATATGAAAGATGAAATGGGGTACATTTTAAAATACAGTTGGAACGTAAGATATTAAAATAGATGCTTTCAGTTGCTTTCATTCATGCAGAATATCACATGAACCTTTGCAGAATGGGTTCTGTTTGTGCAGTTGTGAATAGGAAGGACAGTAAGTTGTCTTTATCTTGACTGATGCACATGTCTTTTTGCTGCTCTCAAGTAATATAGTTGTACCATGTTTCTACAGAGGAATAATTTCCCCTGGTATGGATATAGCCTTCGATTTCATGTTTTAATTACATATCTTTTTTTTATAACTTTTTTGATGTTTTTTTTGAGGCGGATACTTATGGTTTTGTATGCTTGTTTTCATCTTCTTCCCATTTAGGCTAAAATTGCTAGATTGACAAAGCGATTTGGAGCAGCCAGGGAGGACTTCAAGAAAAGACAGGAAGTAAGAACTAGATTTGTTTGTTTCTGACTTAGCTTTAACCTTATGTTGATAAATAAAATTTATATGCAGAAAAATGTTACCTCACAAAGTAGGTTTGTCTTGTTTGGTTAGAAGCAGCGATACGAAAGAATAGCCTTTTAGTAGCTGTTACATAATTCTGATTTGTACAGAAGGTACTTTAGGCATTAATTACTTCAGTAAGAAGAGTATAAAGTAGATAAGCATTAATCCCAGTACCTTGATTTTGGGGCTAGAAGGGGTACAGTTTTGTCACCCCATACAATCCATAGTATTTAACTGTGTGTGGAATAAATACTTTAGGTTAATTACTGTGAAGAAGTGGAAGCTTAGAAGTCCATTAATTTTCTGGCAGAAGCTTTTATTCTCATCCTATAAATACCTGAAGGAAGAGACTTGCAAAAAAGGAGGATGTGGGAGAGGACAAAGGAGGTTTAGGGAGATTTAAAACATGTCAGGTTCTCCTATGGTGTTGGTTCCAGAAAATTTCTATTTCACACAAATATGAATGGAACTGTAATGAAATGTAATGAAAGCATAAGTTTAAAAGCTGACTTATGGCTATTTTGTTATGGCTTTCCTTCCCTCCCCCACCACCTTTCTCCTCCTACCTCCTTCCCTCCTCTCCCTCCTTCCCTCCTCTCCCCCCTTCCCCCCTCTCCAACCTTCCCCCCTTTGTTTTTTGCTTTTTTTTTTTTGTTTGTTTGTTTGGTTTTTTGTAGACTTCACCAAATACACCTCTATCTTCAGCAAAACCAGCAAGTGACGCTGCAAACACAGCCAATGCGACATATCGGTAAGCAAAACACGTCATTGTGCCCATATGAAAATTACAGGACACTTGAAATACCTAATGTAATGAATAATCCTTGTATTTACAGTTTGGTTTTTTGCTGGGTTTTTCTTTTGATATATTTTAGTTAGTGTTCTTCTATCTCCTTCATTATTCCTCAGTTGTAAAATTCGATTTTCTTTCACAGAAGTCATATATGGACAATTTTGAATCCATTTTAGGTGAACAGAGATGAGTGTTGTTTCACGGGTAAAATGGAAGTTTAATTTCAGGGAAGAATCGTGAGGATGATAAAGGGGCTGGTCACCTACCGTATGAACACGGGCCGAGAAAGTTGGGGCTGCTCAGCCTGGAGAAGAGATGGCTGCGTGGAGACCTCATAGCAGTCTTCCAATAAAGGGGGTCTATGAAGATACTGGGGAGGGACTCTTGATCAGGGACTGTAGTGATAGGACAAAGGGTGATGAGTTCAAACTAAAGCAGGGGAAGTTCAGGTTAGATATAAGGAACAAGTTCTTTACTGTGAGAGTGTTGAGGCTCTGGAACAGCTTGCCGAAGGAAGTTGCAAATTATCCATCCTTGGCAGTGTTCAGGGCCAGGTTGGACAGAGCCTTGGGTAACATGGTTTAGTGTGAGGCATCCTTGCCCATGGTGAGGGGGTTAGAACTCAAGGTCCTTTCCAAATCATTCTATGATCTTGTTATACTGATGCTAGACAGCACTTGAAAATTTACAAATAATTCTGTTTTTGTTTTTTTTTTTTTATTAGGGGAATATTCAAAGCTAATTTGCATGGAAGCATAAAATAAATGGGTTTAGAAAATCTTAATAGAAAGAATAGCAGTAAAATAAGGGGTTTGCACTGTTAATGTTCATAATTATACCCAGTGTGGTTTATTGAGAAATGCTAACTGAAACTTTGTTCCGTAGAAATGCCCACACAGTGAGGCAGATGCTGGAGTCAAAGAGGAATATAGGAGAGAGCACACCAGCAACTTTTCAAGCCCCTGTGAATGCGGGTGAGAAGCTGTCTATGGACTACAAGCGTACTTCTCTTCTTAAAAGTTTTCTAGCTTTCCATTAAATAATGTAGCTGAACACAGCAAAATTGGTATTTATGACTTCCTGTTTTCTAATATCAAAAATCATTATTTTAAGCTCCGTATCATGTTCCCAGTTTACATTCTTGTAGTCTGCTTACCAAGTAATGGGAAAAATACATTGATTTGGCCAACCAGAACATGTGGGTAAATTACATGCCTCAGCAAATGGCAGTCTGGGTATGGCAGCAAAACTTGCAGTCTCTCAGCTGCTGAGAAGTGAAACGTGGTGCATGGGCCAATATTTTGTACTTGAATGTAGGATGCTGGTCTTACTCTTTGCCTAATGACTACAGAAGTTGAATGGGGAACTAAAGGAAGTTATAAGCCCCATTTCTTAAGGGAGTCAAGTTAAATTTAGTTTCTAATAAAAATTTTATAGAGAATGTAGAATCAAATTCACCATTATATTCATTGTAATCCTTGGTTTGAAAAGTAGTTTAGCTAATACTGAGTACTGAATCTTTTCCACTGAATCATTTCATAGTAGGCATATACTGATTTTCTGTGTTGTGTTGTGCTTGTATTGTGCCTGTGATTTAATCCTGAAATTTTGTTGCTCGAAAGTGAGTGTCTTCTCTGACACATTCTTAGTTTCAGTAGATTTTTCTGGATATGGAGATCTTCTTATACAAAGTTAGTAAGTCATAACTAACATGAGTGTTTAAAATGCTGTATTTCATGTGTTTTCAACAGTTCATTTTTTGAGCTTTCTTTGAGCTTGTTTGTGTCATAGTTCTTTGTAGATCCTATTTTTTTGCTATTATATATAGTTTATCAAACAGGAGCACAATATTAATTGTGTCTTTAACTAGACCATTGAGTATCAGAGTGTACAACAGAAAAAAGCGTATAGCATTTTTGGGCAAAAAAGAAGTTAATAATATACCATATTTTTTATAGAATGGTTTGGGTTGGAAATGACTGTTAATTAAAGATCATCCAGTCCAACCCTTCTGCCATGGCCCAGGACATCTTTTTTAGACTAGGTTGCTCAAAGCCCTGCCCAGCCTGACTTTAACACTTGCAATGATAGGGCACTCATAACTTCTCTGGAAAACTTGTTCAAGTGATTTCACCACACTAATCATAAGTCATTTCCATTTGCTGTGTTGGAGCAAAACTTCCCACTTGTTTCAGAGACTTACATTTTGTTGGTTTTTTCTGTTTTCCTTTTCTTTGTGTAGTGCCAGCTTCCAGTCTTGCTGCTCCTCCAGCTCTTGTCAGTGGACATCCTAAGCCTCCAGTGACCTCTACCAGCAATTTGACAACAGTTCTTCCCACAGCTAGCACAGCTACTGTTGTAGGCACTAACCAAGTGCCCAGTGGCAGCACTCAGTCAGTGTCTGTCTCGTTGCAGTCTTTGCCTGTAATCTTGCATGTACCTGTGGCAGTGTCATCCCAGCCTCAGCTCCTGCAAGGTCACACAGGAACTTTGGTCACTAACCAGCAGTCAGGCAACGTTGAGTTTATATCCGTACAAAGCTCTTCTACAGTTGGTAGCCTTACCAAAACTACAATGTCTTTGGCATCGACTAACCCAACTAAACCAAATAACAGCCCATCTGTGCCCAGTCCTAGTATTCAGAGGAACTCTCCAGCTGGGTCAGTAGGCACAACGTTGGCAGTACAGGCTGTTTCTACTACACATCCTGTTGCCCAGGCCCCAAGGACTTTGCCTACAGTGGGTACTTCAGGACTTCATAATGCTGCCAGCAGTCGAGCTCCCCTACAGATGAAGATTCCCCTTTCTGCATTTAGTAGTACAGCTCCTGCTGAACCACCTACCATTACAGCACCCAGAGTTGGTAAGTTACATTTGAACGTTGACGCTGGGAAGACAAAAAGGGGAAACACCAAGCTGCACTCCAGTGGATTTGTTTATTAGTGTATTTTACTGAGATGCTGCTTCTGTGTTGCCTTTCTGTTGAAATTGTCACGATCAAAATCATATCTGTCATAAATGTGTTTCCAGCCATTTTCTAATACAGTCTCTCCTTAGAAGGAGTCAGCAGTGTGGCTCTGTAAGCTTTGTTTTATTTAAAACTTCATTTATATAATTTCTAGCATGAAGTCTGAAATTCCTACCATTAACAACTTAATACCTGTTTTTAATACAGTCTCTCAAAATAATCCTAAGCAAAGACATACAGAGGAATGAAAGTATAATTTCCACAACACTTGAAAGTGAACAGAATCTGATGTGAGAAAAAACACAACTGAATACTAACCTAGTCCCAGAGTATTATATTTATTGAATTTAAAGTAGAGTCTCTGAACAAAGTGTTCAAATTGTATTAATATATACAGTTCAAATAACAATATATAGGTTAACAATTTTAAAATACTTTATCTCCATCTTCGGCCATGCCGTGATGATTCTCTGCTCTTCTGATATTACATGCTGTGAATTTTTTTTTGTAAGAGATCCTCAAGATTTGTGAGTTGGAATTACAGCAAGTTTCTCACTTGCACAATAGAATGTTAAAATTAATTCAAGTAGAGTTTGACATCAGAAGTAGTTTTATTTAATTGTCCCATCTCTAAATTACCTGTGTTAAAACATGCCTTCTGCAGAGTTGGACAGTTGTAGGCCTGCATTGATTTTTAGCTCTAAAGCTAATACAGTGATATAACGTAAAAAGGATTGTGACAGATGAGGAACAGTGACCAAAGGGCCTACGTGTCAAAAAAAACATGTCTCATTTCATGCAGTTCAAGTAGCCTTAGTGTATACCCTAGTAGTTTTCTCACCAGAATTGAAACACTGCTTTGGGCTAGCACTATTGCTGATAAGCTCTGGTTTAAATTAAAAGGAACAGAATGGAGAAGTTGGATTTAAATGTTTGCATAAAATATTTAAGCAACTTATGTTTATTAGTTTAGATGTACGTTTGACTGAGCTAATAAAGGTATTGGTTTCCCTGCACAGATTGTCTCAGTTATGTATTTTGCTGTTTAACCATCCATTGTTCAGTCAGTTTTCTATAGAAAAAATGTTGAATAAGTGTAGAACTTTTCAGTTTAATATTTTGTCAGTTTACATAGAGAGGGAGGAGAGCTTGTAGTGAAGCTTTGTCCTCAATAGGCAGGGGAATTGTTCACAGAATGTTCTGGATACATTGTCAGACTTCTAAGGAAGGGAGTGTACACTGCTTTTAGGCTGGAAAGTGCCATTTCGCTTTTCTGTATCTTCTGTTCCATCTGAAAAATGGCAGTAATCAAGCTTGAATACTTAAAATTGAAAATTAGAGCTGTAAAATAAGCCATATACTGGATGTTTAGTATCAAACAGTTTTTAATATTGCCTCCAAATTTGTATAGTGGATGCCAGTATTTAGTACTGATTAGATACTGCAAATGAACAATTTCTTGACCCCTCAGAAAACCAGACAAGCAGGCCACCAACAGATACTTCGGCAAACAAGCGAACTGCTGAGGGAACACCACAGGTAGGTTGTTGATTGTTTCTATATAAAACTCTAAAGTTACAATCCACAGGAGAAAAGTTTTTTACCTTTATTGTTCATAAGGAAACAATTTTAGTTTCTTTTTCTGTGACATCCTTTCTAGTTTCTGTCCATTTATAATTTTCTTCTTCTGATCCATAGTATTACTTGGAGCATCTTCTGATAATCTTCTTAGAAGTATTTTGATGGGGTTTGTGTAAGTGGATGAGTTAGTAATTCAGGAACACACTAAAAATTGCCTGATAAAACAGAGCTAAACTACAAAAGAAAACCCTGCCCAGTTTTTGAGTAGCTTGAGCTTAAAGCTAATATTTCGTAATTACTTCAGCTCTCTCATTTCCATCCTAATCCAGAAGCTAATAAGAATTGGAGTTCTAATATTTCATTCCCATATGCAAAAAAAAATCCAAGGAAACTTTCTTCAAGAATAACTATTTCATGGCAAAGGGAAACATGCAGTATTTCTGGATTCCTCATCTAAAATTTGTTGAACTTGCTTTGAGATTTAGAGGTTGAAGTTAAGATATGGAAAATTATTCATAATTAATTTTCTTTCCATGAACAGATACTTTACAAAGTACTTCATACTTATATTGTTGTTAACCTGAAGTCATTTTGTTAAGGGGAATAAAATTAATTTACTCTATCGAAAATTTCCACATTTAATACTGTTTCAAGGTGCAGGTAAATCTGAATTATATTTTAAAGCAAGAAGAAAATATACTAGACAAGACTGTTTCTTACTGTTTCTTGTTGCAGAAATAGTCTGGCAAAGATATTGTGCCTCACTGTACCTTTTTATTAAGGCATTTCATTATGAATGGTTGTCTGGAACTTCATTTTTTCAAAGATACCTGTGGATTATAGCTATTAAAACATTTGTCAGTACTTGAGATGCAGGAAATTCAGTACCAGAATGGACAAGAGATATATGGATTTAAGATTAAGAATTAATTTTCAGTATGTTTTGGAAAGTTTCGTCTTTGGTAGAGCCTGAAACCCAGAAAAGATTTTTGAAAAACAGACTGTATGTGAGAGTGGTATTTAGCAATGGAAGGTGAGCAAGTAGGAGGGAAATAAGACACATGATGCTTTCTGGTTTTCAGTATTCTGTTATAGCATATGTTTCTAGGCTTGCTTTCAGTCAAATCAGTTAAAGCATATGTAATGCCATGGTTAATAAAGAAGGGCCTGTTGCATTTTAATTGGCTAGTGAGGTATGGAATTGATATGCCATATCATTTAAAAAAATTCAGTTAATGCCACCTGCTTTTTGTTATATAAAATGCAAAATATTATGTATTGCTCCACACTTCACAGCTCTCAGATCAAAAAGTAGTTCACTATATGCCGTGTACTTGTGGCATAATTGATGGTACAACTTTGATCAATTGTTTCGAAAAGCAGTTGAAACAGGAGGAGACTTCATCAGAAAATAAAGAAGCACAGATGAATTTTAACTTCCCTGAGGATGTCCTCTTTGGCTTGGAGGAAGAGGAAGAGGATGCTAAGAACATAAAAAACACCCACAAGCAGACTGGCTGGGCAGCTAACCTATTAAAACAATGGCTGGCCAAAAATGGCAAGGATCCTAGCTTTGAATTGGTCCCAGTAAACGAACTCAATGATATCTTAAGAGAGTTTTATTACACAATAAGGAATCATGATGGAAATACCTACAGTGTGGCAAGCTACAAGTCAATGCGTGCTGGTTTGAACCGGCATCTCAAAATGCCACCTTATAATCGTCAGATTTGCTTAATGAAGGACAAAGAGTTTGCTAGCGCAAACACGGTATTTGTGAGTGTGCTGAAGATGCTGCGCATGCAGGGAAAGGATGAGACTCACCACCATCCTCCTATAGCTGCTGAGGACTTGCGTAAGATTAAAGAATCTGGTGTGCTGGGATTGCACAGTCCACTGGCACTTGTCAACAAAGTGTGGTTTGATTTGCAGTTGCATTTTGCCAAACGAGGGAGGGAAATTTTAAGAGATCTGGCTCCAGATGCTTTTGTTGTAGAGAAGGACAAGAACGGGCGTCGATACGCTATGTTTAGATACCCTGGCAAAGGAAAAAATGGAGAAGATCCTCATAAAATGGGTAAAATGTATGATATGCCAGGGGACCCAAACTGTCCTGTTTTTTCATTGGAGCTTTATTTGTCTAAGTTGCCTCCAGAGCCCCCTGCCTTTTACCTGCATCCTTTAAAGTTAACATCAGAGCAAATGCAAGAACAGCCTGTCTGGTACAAAAGAGAACCAATGGGTGTGAACTACTTAGGTACCATGATGCCCAGGATAAGTGTGGCAGCCAGGCTCTCTCAGCGATACACCAATCATTCTCTCCGAACTACCACCATCCAGCTACTGTGTGAAGCAGGACTGGGGCCTAGAGAAATAATGGCAGTGACAGGCCATCGCTCTGAATCTGCTATTAGACACTACTGGGGAGCTGCAGAAGTTCGCTACAGGGCTTGGTCAGATGTAATGGAGAATAATGCCCCCAATTACCTTTATGGTAAGATCCCAAATGAAGTGATAAAAGAATCACTATCTGGTGCCTCCACCTCTTCTATAAACCGCGTTGTTCTAGAACAAAGCAAAATTTTATTCCCCAAGAAATCTCTGGTGCTGCCTGGCACTAGCTCTGTGACTTTAGTCCCAGAGGGCTACCCACCTCTGAACTCCAAAAGACCCATTCTGGTGAACCACAGTTCTTCCAAGGTGTTTCTCTCCACAAGCACGGCCAGTGTGAACCTAACTGCCAGTCCCCTTCAAGGCTGTTGTAACAAACCTGTCTTTATAAAGCGTGTGATAAAACAAGAACCAATGACTTGATGCTTCTGTAATGGAACTGATTTCAAGTGAATTGCTAAAATGGAAGAATTATTGGATATGGTTTTTCACTTGATCTACTAAAGAAATTTCTTATGGTCTAGTTCAGCAAGAAGTATCCTGTTCGCACTCCTGAAGTGAGCGATGAAACAGAAACTTAAACAGAGCAGGGCTTGGAGTTTGTATGACTTTGTGGCAACTGGGACTCTTTAAGCAGCTAGGCAAAGCTATTTAAAAAGGAAAAAAAAAAAAGAAAGGGAGATACTCACTTCCACTTAGCTGAAGAGTGATGCTTTTCTTCGCTAAGTACATGGCTTTTATATTTTGTGAAGAGTGTATATTATACAATCTTGTGTCTGCTGGCCCTAATGTAGCATCTTAAAAATCAAACACTTGATTACTGAAGAACACGGGGAAAGTAGAAGCTGAATAGAGATACACTACAAATACATATGCATGAAACCACCTAGAATTGCTTGACCACTGTCACTCTTTCTATTCAAATTGTTATTGGACCTGCCAGAGGATTGTGCTGCTTTTTTTTTTTTTTTAATTGATTTTTTTCTGTGAGCTGCATATTTGTATTGCAGGTCTTTCCTTCTCCTATTTAATATTTCTGGCTAAGATTACAGTCATTTTGTCCTCCAAAGGCAGTACTTGATACAAATTGTATTAAAATTGGGATCACATCAGTTTTGCATGAACTGGGGAGAATGTTCTCAAAAGAGCTGAGACCAGGCTTGTAGCTTAAAGTGGCAAGTAATTTCAGTTGAAGTGTTGTCTCTGTATGTGCTTATCTTGTGAGAGGGTTTTTTTGTATTTTCTCTCACCCTTTCCATTGCATTTCACAGTCTTTACAGTGTAGTCAGTATAGTTTTTGTCAGTATAGTATATAATTAACAAAAAGCACATCCTGTTCTTCTCCACCAAACTCTACTCAAATATTGTTGGTTTAACTTCTTTAGATTAGATCACTATAATAAACTGATACTGTCGATACATTTTCCATAAGTGATTTTTACAGGTTGGAAATTCTCAGGATAGCAGATATTTTATCAGAGAAATGAAATTGTAGTTCAAAAGGCTCTTTAATGAAAAATAACAAAAGCTAGGAGGGCTAGTCATTGTTTATTCTTAGTGGATCACACTTGAGAATCTAATTTATGGTTTGTCTCTACTATTCTGTGTCCCTCTCTTTGGCAGGGGGATTGGACTAGGTGACCTTTGAAGGTCCCTTCCAGCCCAAACTGTTCTGTGATTCTATGCCGTTATTTTTGTTAGAGATTCTGACAAATCAAGAGATCTTTGAAATGGAAATCTGGTTATCAAATCACAAATTATAGTAGGTCCACTTTGGAAGAAGAAACAGTATAGCATTTAAAAGTGTTTTCCATTAACTGAGTGAAATAAGAATAACCATTTTTATCCTTTTGAAATTCTGTCTATGTGTGTATACACAAACGCACCCACACGTGTCTTGTAACACTAACAACTTTACTGGAAGTGTCTTCATTGCTCCGCAGTGGACAAAATAGAGGAAAATCCCAGCTGAAATAAAAAATTGATCATGATGAATTCTTAATTCTGTGGAGAACTTCCTTGCTGAGAAAGGCTTTCAAATATTGAACAAGATATATCACTTTGTTATAGCCTGAACAGAGGACTTGATGCCTGAATTGTAAGACCAGCACAGTGTTCCATTTCCTGATGGATCGTGTTAAAGATAAAGGTTTTTCAAAGTGCCATATATTCATATATTCATAGTGATTGAGCTAGTTAATTAGATATAATTGTTAATATAAAAAATAATTCTGCACAGTGCTATACTTCCTTAGTTGCAGCATTATCTTACAACATCAATGATGAGAGGAAGGGAATCATGGATCCAGGATTATCATTTTGTCAAGTCTGGAGTAAATAAAATTGGAATAATAAAGTAATAATTTTTAATGGCTAGGAAGAAGAGCAAACAGTTCTTGAACTACAGAACTGTGCAGCAACTTACTCTATTCTTATTAGAGCAACACAGATTTTGAAATCTCAGGGATTCATAGAATTTATAATTGAGCCAGACTGGCAAATTTAGTTCATTGTTTGAAGAGGTCTACTCTAAACTTTCACCATGATGGGTATATATTATTAATAAAGGAAATCCCGTTTTGACTGGGGTAGTTGCTTTTTCCAGCCTACTGTGGTGAACATTTATCCAGAAAAATAAGAAAAGTATGTTGTGAGGAGATGATTCTTTTTTGTTCCCTCTTGCTGCATACTGTGGTCATACTGACCACATGCCCTACTCTGGTCCTAATTGCATCCAGATGACTTGCTGTAACGGCATATTGTTTCATATCTGTACACAAGTCTAGTTGGTAATTTAAATTGAAAAAGGGACTCCTTTGGCCAATCTGGGCATGTCTCTGATTCTTTTCAATTATCATTCGGCTTCTAATGTTAACTCTGTAGCTCATAATTGGGTATTTCTGGTTTCTCACTGTTAAATTGTAATTCTGTTGGCATCAACTGTACAATGTCCTCTCAGTACCTTCAGTTTGAACCTGATACTTGACAGCTACTAGATGCAGTATCACTAGCTTTTCATTTTTGTATGGGAGAGCGTTCCTGGTTTGGGCTGAAAGTATTATTGCTTCACAACAGCTGGGGTCAGTATTCACTCAATTTTCTCTTAATATTTGAATTAATTCTAACCTTCTAGAACTGAATTTTTTTTTTTCTCCTGTTCCTCTTCCTACCCAAAGTGTGAAATGAATGTTTCCTACGTGGTTTTGCTTTCTAGAAATGCTGAAGTATGCAAATAGGATGGTGTTTTCCTGCTTTTGCAACTTCGGCTCTGTGCACAGTAATACAGGAGCAGGGTGCCTTCTGCCCCCTTCCTTCCCCCCCCTTTTTTTTTTATCATCTATCACTCTTGAATTTTATATTTAGATCTTTTTGTAAAAATAGGAGTATTTCATCCCAATTGGGGAAAAAAAAAAAAGGCACTTTGCCTTAACTAAGCCAACTAAACTAATTTTTTTAATAATGGCTGCCATGTCATTGATTAAATTCCATTTCAATTGATGGAGATGACTATGAAAACAGTATGGAATGACTGGAAGTTTATATAATACATCCATATATTAGGTTTGCATCTCATTTTCGTAACGAAGCTTTGGTCCTGGTTCTGTGAATCTAGAACTTGTATTTTCTGTGCTTTTTCCTGTTAAATTTGAAGTCTCTGCTGTTACTTCAAGGAGTGCCCTAATTGCTTTCTATTTTTATGAAGCTGGCACAGCATCTTACATTGCATCTTACAATATGTTAACTTTATATTGTTTTATTGCTATTTAAATAATTAATCCTCACTGTAAAGTACTGTGATCTACAGCATGGGAAATCTAGAAGGGAAATGTTATTCTCTATATGCACCTTCTGTGTGCCCCTGGAACAGCTCAGTTACGCGCAATGTCAAGTACCTGACAGCATTGGAAGGAGGCTTTGAAATTGAACATGATCTTGGCTTTGTTGTGGTTTTAGTCTGGTGCATCTCTTTGGTTATCCTGAATTATACAGCTTCTCAATAGTTACATACTGTTTAGGTCAGAAAGTTTTCAGTGGGCAGCTTGAGCATATGATTCTGCTGTATGGCTGCTTCTCCTTTTTCAGCCTTCTCCTGTTTCTTGCTTCAGAAGGGATGCCCACAGGGATGTGGGAGGGAGCATATTACTACGTTTGTGTTAGTATCTCGACTGAAACTTTTTCTTGCATACACATAAATTGTTGTTACTCAGTCTTAGTAATTTTACCAATGGCCATTACAGTGCCTTGGATCCTAGAATTGCATTTCTGAAGACATGACAAGCACTTTTAATGTTTCGGGGTAAAAATTATTGTTACAGAGACAAAGGCGTTTTTAATTATATACCAAATCTTTAGAATGGTTTCAAAGTATTTTATTATGAATCCCAGTTATAGGTACAGGATTTATATATATTATATATAATATATAAATATAGCTATGGTGTACTGAGAGAGTCTTATGAAAGCAGCTTTTATTATGTTGTGACATAAAATAACAGTGAACAAATTTGAGTGTGGTTGGATGTGTTAAAAATGGCTGGTATAAAGCCAGTCTCTTCAAGAATGATTACATTATATTTATTAAAATATATCTGGTCAGGTGAATAGTCATTTCTTCCCTCTTCCCTATTCCAGGTGCACCTTATCCTCTTACGGAACAAATCTTTCAATCTGAATTTCATCTTTTTCTGTTTATATTAG
Source organism: Forpus xanthops (assembly GCA_032466535.1). Lineage (NCBI taxonomy): Eukaryota > Metazoa > Chordata > Aves > Psittaciformes > Psittacidae > Forpus > Forpus xanthops. The sequence continues at coordinate 16,701 of JASSUY010032994.1, forward strand.
TTTAACAAAACACATCAGTGTCCTATCCATTTCCCATTGTTTCTGAGATACCTTGATTTGTTTGAATGAACTACAGTTTAATTTAAGCTTTTCCACTGACTATTGGAAATTCATCTGGTAAATGCTAATAAAGTACATTTATAACTCCCATCCGTGTACTTTGCAATGTATAACAAGCTTTGTGTATGTCAGTTGGGAAAAAATGTGAACAAAGTGGGTATGTCAGCTTACAATTTATAAGCAGCTATTTATTCTATATTGTTGAAGCATTACTGAGTAATATGTTTCCTTGCATTTCATGGTTTTGTCACTGAAAATAAACGTGCATAATTATATATGTAAAATGGGCTACTTGATTTTTGTCTTCGGGGTTATGATTGTGCTGTTTAGAATGCAACTAGCTTTCATATGTGGAGTGGAACCTTTACCTGAGACTGATCAGAACTCTAAATTACAAAGATGTTAGCAGAAAGTTTAAAAAATGAATTTAAAAAATCATCCAAAAAATTACCGACAGGTCTTGACATAGGTGAATTGAGCGGCTGTTGTAAGGAACAGAATTCAAGTAAATCGGTTCTTGCATGACTTTTAAAGTGATTTATCTTTCCCTGACACCGTACTTGTGTTTTTTAGGCTCCAGTTTGTCATCTGGGGCCAAAAAATTGAGACAGTCTAGCTGATTATGACATTGTAACAGAAATGGATTGTAGCTTTTAAAAGCTGCATTATACTAATCCGAAAAATGTTGTAAATATATTTACTGATCATCCAAGATGCCATCCTACATAGTACTGTTGGGAAACTGTCAGTAGGCTTTGGGGAAACAAGGTAGATGTTTCACCTTACAAGCATAAGAACCAGTAAAGAGATGTGTGTGTGTGCGTGCATGCATGCATGTGCTTATTGTATGCACTTTTAACTGTTTGATTAAAGAAAAACAGAATCACATAAGTAGAGAAATATTTTAACCATTGTGTTAAGTGTTCATTTATAGCTTTTAGTTGGAATTACGATTGCTAGTGCCTGAGAACAGCTTTTCTGGCAGCCAGTCTCTGAGCCTTCTTGATTTATGATTCTAACACAGACTCATAGAATGGTTTGAGTTGGAAGGGGCCTTAGAGATTGTCTAGTTCCACTGCCCTGCCATGGGCATTGATACATTCCACTAGGTGGGGTTGCTCCAAGCCCTCTCCAACCCAACCTTGAGCACTGGCAGGGATGGGGCAGCCACAGGTTCTCAGGGCAACATGTACCAGTGCCTCACCACTTATAGTGAAGAATAGGGGTATCAGAACCAATGTCTACTCTTAGCACCAAAGAAATGAGAGGGTATATAATACTTAGGGGTTACTTAAACTGATTACTCACTTTTTCCATACCTGCATTGTTCTTGTTCTCTTGAAGGTGCTGCACAGTATCAGTTAAGGGTAAAGGGAGCACAGCAGCCTCATAAATGCAATATGTAAAATGTCAGTTAATAGTATTTGAGTATTGTATGTAACCATACACTATCAAAACGTGTATTTCAGCCCTGTGAAATTTTGTTTGAGCAAACTGTGAACTTGGTAAACTGCTAACTTTTACAGCATTATCATTTCCATTTTTATCTTGGTAAGAGATGACAAAAACATTTGGTACCTGGTCAAATAAATTTTCATAACAACTTTGAAAGGCTGGAATAATTACTCCAGTTTTGTGGGAGTTACTGCATTGGGAAAAGTAGCTGTTTAAGGGAGTGATAAGTCAGATACTGAAGCAGTTAGTGATTGAAATAGGCTCAAAAATGTGTTTGTTTCCACAGCTGTTTAGACTGTGCTTGGAATCGGTAGTTTATATATAGATGACTAAAAACATGAAATAGACCTTATAATTATGCATGCAAACACTGCATCACCACCCTCCCCACTGTTCCCCAAACATATTTTTAACATCACTCCCCATATTTTAAGATTGATTTTGCTATTATATAACGCCTTGAAGCGTCATGTATGATTGTGAAGATGTGATGCTTCATGGATTGTCTTGTCTTACAATCCCCCAGATTTTTTTCTGGTTTGTTAATATAGAAACTGTGAATAATAAAGTTATCTGCACTGTGTCAGTGTGCCACACATAATCTTCAGAATGTAGATCTTTACTACCCTGGAATTAATTCTTATTTCGTACTGTATTTTTTTGCAGTTGCATTTTTTTCTTTAGTGTTCCACTGTCATGTACTGAGTTGTTCCTTTATGAAAAGCAGGTGGCATTGCAATGAATAGCATTGTTATCTCTATGTGATGAACTGAACCGTGGCGTTATATAATACCAAAACTTTTTTTTTTTTCTTATCGTATGTATCAGATGTGAATCACAACTTCCTTCAAAGTACCAACGTTTACCTTTTGTTTTTTCATGTGGTACAATACTTGTGGCATGTTGGCATGTGTATGCATGCTGTTATACAAAGTGTTGTGATGGGTAACATTGGTTGCTCACTTTGAGTTCTGGAAATTGCTTTGCAGTCTTCTTCAATAGTTTGCCGTTGGCACTTGCATTCTGTAAGGTTGTAACTACTTCTTCGTGTTAAATTTCACAATTACACTGGGAGATACCCCCTTTTCTCACCTTTGTGTCTACCATACATGCTTTGGCCTGTAAATTCAGTCTTCTTTGTTGTATTTGTTGTCCTCATGGAATTGGAATAGCTTTTTCCCTTCACCCCCATCCCTTTTTTTCTTTTGCTCTCTCTTTTCAAAATTACAAATGATGAATCAACATAATTTGCATCAGTGCTGGTTTGAAAAAGTTGCTGGATATCAAGGCTAAGTTAATATTATTCTACTACAGTGTACTTCACAACTCTTTGAAATGGCCTCAGCATGTGGAAAAAACATAAAAAGATAATAGCCTGTCTCAGTGCGCCTTCTTTTCCAGAGGCAGATGAGGATGCTGCTTCTGAATTATTTCAACACCAGAGCTCTTCAAGCCTTCATTTTTTGCGAGGCTGATTCCTTTCTGATTTTTCCTGATTAAGTTACTATTGACTTGCATAGGTATTGTGGTCAATGACATTTGGGATATAACAGCAGTCTTCCAAAAGAAAGTTCTTAATTACAAAGCATTTACATTGGTTTTATTGCATGCCTTAAATGTGATTATAAATTTGGGTGACCCTGTTCACTGTATTTGTGCATTTTTAAGAAGTTCCAGGGGTTTTATTACTTTTAAGAACATTATTTGTTTTAAAAATATCTATAACATCCATATGGTATTGGTTCTAGAAAGTCACTGTATAATTCTTTTCCTGCTCAAGGAAAACTGTACTATTGCTACCTTCTCCTAACACTTTTCCCCATAAGCTTATCTTTTTTGCCAGTACATCTGTCTTTAGTGGATGGGATTTGAAGAAAGCAGATGTTATATTGTCATAGTATATATAGTGGAAAATGCATGAAATTATGAGTATAGGTCATTTTTACCAACCTTTAGTTGAAAACCGTGAACTGTAATTACTGCAATATGAGTATGTAAGAAGTGAAAGTGAAGACTATTTCTACAGTTTTCATGATAAAAAAGAAAAAGATTTTAAACCATTACTCAGAAGAATCAGCACTATAGATTACTTTTCAGCATTTTGCAGCTAGTAGAAGACTTAGAAATACCAATTTCCAGTATAAATTTGAGAGAAATGCAAAAATTTGAATAATTGCTTTCATTTTATACATACTTTTCACTATTTTATCTTCCATGTGCACGGTAAAGCAGTTTTTGCTTAGCTGATTAAGTGGAGCGTAAGAGAGGTTGTGACTTGGTCTCTGTTTCAGGACTTAGCAGGTTTCAGTCAAATATTCGAAGGAGATGAGGATTTAATGTTTTAGTTTTGTCTCTCTTATAAGGTCTTTCAGTTACTGCATTCACAAATTATGTGCTTGGCATTAGATTTCCTTCATACTTGCCTGAGGCATTTGGTATGCAAGTTCAGCCCAGGGAGAGTTATTTATTGGTAAATGCAGACATGACTTTGCAGACTGAAGAAGCTGGAGCAGAGGGCCTGCTGTTAGACAAGATTTTCTTTGAAGAGCATGCTTTTCAAAACAGATCAAGGTTGTAAGTGTGAAGTGCCTTCTGCTTGGTTGGATGTTTTGGGAGAAATGTGCAACACTGAGAACAGGAGGGTAGCATTACAGTACATGTGCACATCTGTAATACATCTGTATTTGTGGTGATGCATGCTCAGCTGATGCTTAGCTTGTAATACTGTTTTTCCTCTGCTCCCTTTTTGACTCCTGCTCTCTTTTTTCACCTTTGTTTCTGCTTTTAATCATACCATAGAGTCCTCTTCCCCCATCACCTTGTGTTTCACCTTTCAACTCCAAATTCCTTGCTGGATCTACATTATATACTTCAGTATGAAATATTCAGTTAAGTGACATTGGTTTTATGCAAAATATCTTAATTGCAAATGGAAGATCACCGACGAGATGAATAATAAAGATGTGGCTTTATTAAAACTGTCAGGAAAAGATGAAGTCTTGGGGGTTTTCCTTGCTTCATAATTTTTTTCATGTTTATCCTTAAAATTGTGACATTTCATAGTAGAATTTGTTAGGTTTAGTTTTTAATTTAATTTTTGTTACATTGTTTTATACTAAGATTGTTACACTCCTGGCTGCTATGTAATAGCAGAGAAATATTTAAAATAAGGCAACTCAGCTGCAGTTGTGGTTACCAGAATAGTTCAATTCATGGTATTGCTACTTCCAGCTTGTAGAAACTTTGCTTATCAGCTAAGGATGAAACAGGTCCAAAATGACATCATGAATAGTAGTATCTTGGAGGATTTCTACTTACTTGGAGCTAAAGGCATATACATTGATAGATGGGCTTTTAAGAAGGGTGAAAGAAAGAGTTTGGCAGTTTACATTTAAATCTCAATTTTAACTTTTTTCTGTTAGATTACTAGAAACTACCAAAATGCTGTTGTAAGGAATCACATTTGAAGTGCCACTTCTGGTCTGTTTGCAAACTGGTGCTCTAGGTTCTGCCAAATTAAAGTGGGCTTGGGGGCTTGTGGTTTTATTTGGTATGAGATTTTTTGTAAATATGATCTTTAAATAGAGAGACCACTCTGTATTACTGTGGTTATTTTCTGTTCCATCTTTTTTGATATTCTGAGGTGACTGAATCTTCTGTTGTTCAGACTTGCTAGGCAATATGTGAACTAAAGCACCTGGCATATGTTTTGCATTCTCGTTAAATGGTTTTAATTATTTCATTAGTGTGATTGTGCTGATGACAAGGTGCTATGATTGCATCATCTTGCTCTTTTGCAGAGGTCACCTGAAACAGATTCAGGTTCTTCCTATGTTTTGAGAAAGCTGAAAACTGACAGCAGAGCAGAATGGCTTGACTCTGCTTTTCTGCATTAATTTTTCTGCCTAAATGCTTGCTGAAATCTAATACTAGGAGCTGAAAGAGTTACTATCTTGTTTCAGTTTTTGACATAAGTATGAATGTTGCTCATACATGATTGAAAGCCCAATGTCAGGCTTCCTTTTTCCTTCATTAGTGCTGCAAGCCTTGAGGTGGATTCTAATTTTGCTTAAAGCAGCACATCTGAATCTCCTCTTTTGGTGTGTGACATGGCTATCTCCTCAGAATCCCATTCCCTTCATTTTATAGAAGTAGTAGCAGTCGTTTCTCTCTAGCCTTTCCTCAGACATACCTCTGGTGTAAACTGGAGTTTTCACAAGTCTTTGTAACAGAAATTTCCCCTAGAGAATTCCTGAGTAAAATAATCATGATACGCAAAAAAGGATGGTTTTATTTTCTTGATGTGTTGAGCACAGGGTGTTACTTGGTTTTGGCAGGAATGATTCTAAATGGTTCCATTTGGAGGTCCTTATAAATCTCCCTCCATTTTTCAACCTGTCTTCTCCTGGCAGAGAGTCATGGTTCAAAATACACACCACTGGCTACGAAGATAATCAAGTTGGAATGAAATTCCCCCTGACTTTATACTAATCAAGCAATCATTGATTATTTGACTGTGCCTTTTATCTTAAGCCTTCAAGTGGGTATATCAACTCATCATACTAAGAAAACTGAAGCTCTGTTCTTTATATAGAAATTACTTGACAGAAGAGTTCCACGGTTAATGTATCTGAAAGATGTGTATGTATAGTAAAGATAGAGTCCCTATAGAGGGATTATTGCCTGTGAACATGAAAAGTTAGGTATTTGTTATTCAAATTGTGTATCCTGCAGGTTGTTAGCAGAATTTCAGCAGTGGCAGCATCAGAACTTAAGGCAAGAAGAAATGGGGTTTTAATAGTGCATAATGAAGAGTCATGTCAGGCACTCCAAATTCAGTGACCAGTAATTTGGACACAGCTTTTGTTTGCATTTAGTAATCATATAATACCTCTTTTCCCTCTTCTCAAAGAAGCCTTGCTTGTGTGAAAATTGTTTTTAGGACCTCCTTAAAGGCTTAGTTTTACCCAAGTAAAAGGTCATAGAGCAGATAATCTTAGTGCTTAGGGGTTTTGCATCTGTCCCCATCGGACTGCACAGAAAAATCTCTAATCTTACTAGTATTTATCATGTTGGCATTTGTGCAAGCCATGTGGGGCTGGTAACTCTTATGCTTTTTTCCATGTTAATTGTTCAGAGATGTTGATAATTATGTTGCTTTCCAAACTCTTTGCATGTCCTAAGGAATCTGGTTTAATTCATAAATCGAGAGCAGTTCAGTCCAACAGTGAATGATCATCTCTTCTACAAAACAAACCAACAGAAAAATCTCTAATTTTTGCAGCAAGTTTAGGAAAACCAGAAATCTACATAATTCAAGGTTTGTTTTATTTTTCCCTAGAAAGCGTATTTTAAAACTTGGACTCTGGTCTGAAAGCCAAGGGTCAATAATTTTTCAGAAGATAAATCTTGTTTAATGGTCCTGGGGGGGGGGGGGGGGGGGG
>JASSUY010032995.1:0-10425 GCA_032466535.1 Forpus xanthops
GCATGGTTTAGTGTGAAGTGTCCCTGCCCATGGCAGGGGGGTTGGAACTAGATGATCTTAAGGTCCTTTCCAACCCTGACTATTCTATGATTCCATGTGGCCAGGGCTCTGAGCAACCTGGTCTAGTTGAAGTCCCTGCTCATTGCATGGAACACTGGACTATTTGGCCTTTAAAAATCCCTTCCAACCAAAAATATTGTATGATTCTTTGTATATTAGATAGCCATAATTTATTCTCTGTGGTTTTCTCCAGCTCATTTATTAATGTAATTCTTCCTTCACTTAGGAGAATTATCCTAATTATAGCAATAGATGTGCAGTTGATTCCACTAATTATAAATGCAGGTTGTATTGGGAAGAAAGTCACAGATACAGGCTAGTTTGTGCTCCTGCACAATTTCATGAACTGCCAGTGGACTCTTTGTTTAGAATTTGGTTATTATTTGGTCACTAGGGAAAAGAGAAATTTATAGGCTCCTCTCCTTTTAGGAATATTCTCTGTAATTGCTGCTTTGAATAGTTCATCATCTTGAATTTGTATTTTGATTACATTGTGGGTTTTTGAAATGAAGCTTCTTGAAAACCTTTCATTTTGCTCATTTTATCTAAATTCATATCGATAAAAATAACGTCTTTAGTTATGAAAAAACTCCCAAACCTCTGTTTCTTCTCTGTATTCAAATGTCAGCCCCTTCCTACAAGCTTCCTGTGTTTATTTGAAGATTTCTAACCTTACTTATTCTACCTCTTACACCAATAATATCCCAAGTGTATTAGGACAGTGAGAGAGGAAGAAATATGTTTGTTTATTCTCACAAATGAATTGATTGTTACCCTGTATGCAAAACTTACAGGTTGTAACTCTTTTTAGAGATTACTATCTAATGTGTCTTTACAAGGCTAAAAAAATGAAGATAAATCCACTTGTGTTCATTGTTACGTATATAACACCGCTTTGCAATATGGTCCATCTGGACACCTCTGTATTAATGTATTCTACTTGTGGGTTTTTTTTGTCTTTTTTTTTTTTTTAATAAGCAAACTTTTTAAAAGGGCTCTAAACTAAACTAATTTCTTGGAAGCATAGATATGCTTAGCAATTTATAACTGCAGATTACACTTACAAGACCCTTTGGCCCTTTTTTCTTCCCCAAGTCTGACAATGTTCTTGCTTGTGGATCACCTAAATATCAAAGCTGTTGACTCCTGTTGAAAAGAGTCTATTAGTTTTTCTGCTGTATTGAGTCTAGTCAACTGTGCTTTTGAAAGTTACCTCTTCTGTTTGGAGATTTATGCCCCCGTAGCTGAAATGCAGTCAGTGGCTTTGCAGGTGCTGTTAGGCTCTCCTCAGAACAAAATGAAGTGAATTAGCTCAAAGTGCTTTTTGTTTCTTGAAACAAATTAGGAGTACTCAATTGCCTGGTTACTGTGTCAGAATGTGGCTTGTGTAGATTAATGGCTTTCTACCACTGACTCTGTGTGTGTCCATCTCCTTCCCCAGTGTGGTTTTATGTTGTTTCTTTCTCTTTTGTCTAGCTTGCTTTGCTCGTGCGGAAGCTTCAAAACTAATGCAAGGGCTAGGAGGTAGGAGAGATGACAACCTAGAAATTGTGTAATAGGAGGGAGGGTGAAACACCTCAATTTCAGCAGGAGTAATTTCAGCTGTTTGTTGAACCTCTACCCTTAAAGTTAACTTTCAGTTTAGGGTGGCCTGTTTTTAAACAGCTTTACCTAGAACTGCCAAAGCCATGTTTGTAAATTTACATGTTTCTGCATGTAAATGGATGAATACTGATTAATTTTGTAGAAGTGTTACGACTTTTGTGTTTTTGTTTCTTGGGTTTGTGTGGCAAGGTTTTGCTAGCAGGGGGCTACAGGGGTGGCTTCTGTGAGAAGCTGCCAAAAGCTTCCCCCATGTCTGCTAGCTCAAAGACAGACCTACCGTTGACCAAGGCTGAGCCCATCAATGATGGTGGTAGCACTTCTGGGATAACATGCTTAAGAAGCGGGGGGGGCAAACGCTTTGCAGTGATAACTGTTATCAGAGAGAGGACTGAGAATATGTGAACAAAACAGCTCTACAGACACCTAGGTCAATGCAGGAGGGGAGGAGGTGCTCCAGGCACTGGAGCAGAGATTCCCCTGCAGCCTGTCATGTAGACCATGTTGAGGCAGATCTCCAGCTGCAGCCCGTGGAGAACCCCACACAGCAGCCTGGGAATGCCCAAAGGAGGCTGTGACCCCATGGGAAGCCTGCACTGGGCTTCCAGAGTGAGCTTCAGGCGCAGCAGGCTCCTGATGGAACCTGTGCCCTTGTAGAGAAAGGAGTTCACGCTGGAGCAGTCTGTTCCTACAGGACTGCGTCCTGTGGGAAGGAACCCACTCTGGAGCAGTTTGTGAAAACATCTGTGAAACAGGAGAGACAGTGTGAATCTTAATGCAGTTACTACCTGTAGAGTTTTGAATACTCTTGTGTGAGAGGAAAAGACCTGGGTAGAATTTGGGTATGACAAAGTAGAACTCTGAAGAGGAAGGAAGCTAGTAACAGTGTAATGTACATTTGAACAAGAAAATGAATGTAATGAACATTTTATTTAAAAGCCAAAATGTCATAAAATGAGTGAAAATTTATGAATTACTGAGTGAAAATAAATGAAGTGATACAAGTGAAAGACGGAAAAGTGTATAAGCAGGGATGTGAGCTGTATATACTTGATTGAGTGTAATGGCTTGGAATACTATCCTGCTATCTGTAAAACTGAGGACAAATTTATTTCTCGAGCAGTTACAATAATGTTAGTATTTTTTGAACAAAGAATTAGATAAGGCAAATGATTTGACTTTTAATATGCATGGTTTTTACAGGCTTTATGCTACAAACAGTAGTTTAGAATTTATACTTTAAAAGATTAACTTTCCCAAACTTACACTCAAGGGTTAAAAACCATTAGTCTGCAGAAGGAAAAGCCAGTGACATTTTTGCTGCTTACAGAGTTAAGAGTACAACCAAGATTGAGGGAATGGTGTTTTGCATATTAAAATAACCGTTCTAGGAAGGATGAATAACTTCCCCAGGCCACAGACTGTTCATTCTGCCTGCTCGGTTCTTGCTGACTCTGTTACTAAGCATCTAGTAGATTTCTGAACATTCCCAAACTGGCTAGATCCCAAATTCACAATTAAAATCAATATGATTTAAATAATTTAGTCACTTCTGGAACCAGAGGGGTATCTGCAACATGTTCTCTGAGATCAGAATTATGAAAATAGCTACTTATCTCCGGGGTTGAAGACTAAAGAGCCAGAAATGTTATCACAGTATTCAGCATGCAAATCACTGTCAGAAGTGGACTTGGGAATTATGTTTCCTGACTTCTGACTGTTCTCCACTGACCATAATTTGCAAGGTATATTGCACACATCATGGTAGTTCTTTGGAAAGATACTGAGGAGTTAAGCTTCTGGAATAATAATTAACTTCCCCTAAATTTGTGGGTAGATGTCTCCTTGTGGGAGGAGTTCACTTTTAAAATTCTAAGGCTTCTCCCCAGCCTCTTTCCCCTAGGGGCATCTTGCTGGCCAGCTTGCCTTTTTATCCCTTTTCTACCTTGTATGGTGCAGAACACCATAATATCTGTAAACTTCTTAACTATTTAAAAATAGAAATTACAATAACAGTCTCTCGTCCTATCCCAGTCAGCAGGGGAAATAGTTTTAAGGTTAAAAAAAAAAAGTCAAAACTTACAAGTGAGGGAATGATCTTGGCAAAGCCAAAGGGGCTTCAGTTTTACGTTTAATTTGGAGTGGGAGGTTGGACTCTTGAAGCTGCATAGAATGTTTCATGTTCAGTTGAGCTTGTGGGAATTTTAACTTCTTTAGTTAAAAGCTAGCTGATAACTTTCAGGATACCAGTGTCAGGTAACTTTTTTAGGTAGTTAGAGGAGTTACTGGTAGTAGCTGGAGGTTTTGAGTATCACTGTAGAGTTCTTGAATTGATAATTAATGAGAAGCAGAACAAGAACAGACGAGCACCATTTTAAGTAACCTGTGCTGCTGAATGGATACGATTTTTTTGCTGGTTTTCTGTAGCTGGGTGATTTTATTCCTTACTGCAACGTGTAGTAATTGTAATACTGAGTCTGGAAAATGTGAACTTGCACAGGTGGTTTGCTTTTTCTTGGTTTGGAAATACTCTTTGTAGAGTAGAAAGAATTATTTGTGCTGAAAAATAGGAAAATATGTCAGTAGATACTTGTCTGTTACCTTGTCTGTTTTTAAATAGATTAATGTATTGAAATACTTCAGTTGCTTCCATATATAAATTCTGAATGTTGTAAAGATTAGAAATGTTTTGTGTCTCCCTACAGTTGTTTCTGCACTTTCTTGAAAATTCTTTTTGAAGTACATGTTGCCAATATCAAAGTAGGCTTGAAACACCTGCTTTAAAAATAGAGCTTTTATGTCTTTCCAAAACTGCAATGCTGTAAAATGCAACATTGGCAACCAATGTAATGTCTTATTTTTAAATTCCATTATATAGGGTACTTAAGTGTTTTCTACTATTGCATTCCTGTAAATACTACTTTCTGGTAGAAGAAGGCACTGCTGGGACAGCTGGCAATATGTGGGTGGAGGATTTAAGGTAGATAACTTTTTGAATGAAATTGAATTTATTAAAAAACATCTTGGAAGTACATTTAAACATGGCACATGCCTTGATTTCTTTATATTGTAGATTATATTATAAAGTAGTATGTTTCAAAAGTAGCAGAGTAACAAGTGACAAGGTCACTTCAATTTACTATGTGCCTGCAGACATGTCAGGTTTTCTTAACATCTGAAGTCTGCATCTTTGGTTGTGTTATTTGTAGTGGCAGCACTATATTAGACAGGCAAAAAGTAAAAATGGAAAAAGTCAGATGATAAATGAAAAAACTTCCACATCTAAACATAAAGAGAAGGGCATGCATGATAAGTTGGATCTGTTGGTTTTGGTGAGCAGAGACAAACAAGTTCATAAAATGTTTGTGCAAAGGTAAGTGAGGGGTAAAACTATTAACTACTTGACAGGTCAAACCATTTCCGTTGTTATATTACTGTATGCTGAATAGTGAGGCCTAGCTGAATTTATTCAATTTGGTCTTTTCCAGGCATGGCAAGCATAGTAACAACAAAGCTGTGGATTTGTTTGGTAGGGAAGAAGGAAGAATATGGTGTTGTTCATAAGTAACATAATTAAAAAAATACAGAGTGATGCAGATTTCTGGGATGGCATTTCTGGTCCAAAGTGAAAGGATATTCCTTGCCAGTTGCAGGGAAGGTGTCCTGGGTGTTAAAGAGCAGCTGAGCTTGGTTTAGGGGAGAAGCTTAAACCCAGGTTTCCCATGCTTGTTGTGTGTTGTGTTGCTAGGGTTTATTTTTACTTTTTCTCTGGAGTTCATCCCAGTTCAAGAAAACTTGTCTTTTTACTTTCCGCCATGTGCAGTGTCATTTCCCTACTCGGTAAGTTTTGCCTGCTATCTCTGTTCCAAGATTTGAATTGCAGTCTGGCTGAATGCCTACTCTTTGCCTTACCAGCCAGTTCAGATTGCTTTGCATTAGTGACTTTTTTCTGTTCTTTTTTTTTTTTTTCCCTCACTCATGTCTCATCACTTGCAAGTTTTCCCAGAGGTGGTATTTTGCCTTCTTAGTAATGTCTTTAAAGAAAGATGTATGACCAATATTTTTTTTCCTTAGGGGGGAATGTGCATCTAAAGTGTTTTGTGTTTCCATATTTTAGGACCTTATCAGTGCTGGTGCATAGTTGTACACAATATCAACGTATTTTTTCATTATATATAGTTCTTGATAACTTTTTTTTTTTTAAATCTTTCATAGGGAAATGATGCAGTTTATTAATTGCTGTACATTTTGACAAAGAGAATGTTTTGTGGGATTACAGATGTATTATAATGGATGCTTCCATTATGTGAATTTTCAAATTTGGTGGAAAATTATCATGTTAGTTTGTCAATGTGTAGTTTCATCCATTATTTTTCTGGGCTATTTTTGGGGGATGAAAGAGGCTGCTTTAAAAAAATGACTTATTTTTTTTCCCTGTGTTTAGAGCTGCCCTCTTTATTTTTTCATGTGCTTAATCAAATTCAACAGGAAAAATGAAGATAATCTATTGCGCGCTCTCAAAAAAAAGCTTTGCATGTGATATGAGTGTTATGATTTGAATGAAAAAGATAAGCTAAAATAAAATACCAGATTCAGTTTGCTAAAATTTTTCTAAGAGAATTTAGAAATAAGAGTGGCGCTTACTGGAGTGAGTCCAGAGCAGGGCCACAATGATGATAAGAAGGCTGGAACACCTCTCCTATGAAGACAGGCTGAGAGACTTAGAGTTGTTCAGCCTGGGGAAAAGAAGGCTCTGTGGAGACTTTAGAGCAGCTTCCAGTGCCTAAAAAGGCTGGCAAGAAATCTGGAGAGGGACTTTTTTCAAGGGCATGTAGTGACAAGACACGGGCAAATGACTTTAAATTGAAAGAGGAGGGGTTTAGATTCGATGTTAGGAAGAAGCTCTTTACTGGGAGGGTGGTGGGACACTGGACTCCAGATGCCCCATCCCTGGCAGTGTTCACGGGCAGGTTGGACTGGGGTTTTAGTAAACTGGTCTAGTGGAAGGTGTCCCTGCCCGTAGCAGGTCAAGGTGAGAATTAAATGGCTTTTAAGGTCCCTTCCAACCCAAACCATTCTATGATTATGGTATTGCAGCTATTACTGCTGTGTTGAAATGTGCTCTGTGTAACTTTTATGTTCAGTCATCCAGTAAGTCACTTCTAAGGGTAGAGATAGTAGTCTTTTGAATTTCTTGTATTTTGATTAATTTAAAAGCCTTTTATAAAATTGAATAGAACATTAATATAATGACTTTAAGAGATGGTTTCTGGTTCAAGTTGGTTCTAGCAGAGACCTTGTTCTATGTTTCTGTTAAAAATTACCTTGCCAACCTTGCACTTTTCTGTGAGTTGTTTCATTATTCTGTAATGATGCAGGTTATACCTGGTTTTACAGATTGGAAGAACTAAGGAACAGAAACTTTGAATGGCTTAATCTAGATCTCATAAGAGATAGAGGATAGAACTGTGGAAGGAATCCAACTTTGGTTGTCTTTTATTTTTATGTCTCCATAAGGACAGCATAAGATATCTTGAAGAATGGGTGTTGAGACATTTGAATTGAAGCTTTGTTCTGGAAGATGTTGGGATAGTAGTAAAGACCTAAACCTTTAAGCTTTCATCGTGTTTTGAAGTCCTGGGAGTAATTCTAAATGCACTAACACAGAAACAAAAAGCTTGTGTTGTAGCAGCATCTGGCACAGAAGCATGATAGTATGATTCAGAAATACTCAGTCTCTAAAAGAATATCACTATAGATTTGCAGTCAGTTAAGAATCAAATAATATGAGGGTATTAACTTGAAACACCAGCATTTTGGCAAGAAGTCCCATACTCCTTCTGTCAGTTCTCATATCTTTGTATGTTTGGCTTCCTAGAGAAATGAAAAGGTTATTTTTGGCCTAGTGCCCAGGGCTAAAAATGGCTTCTGGAATCTTATAGCTCAGTTTGGCGCTGAACAGTTCTGTGCAGTAGTAACATAACTGCAGTAATTAGTGGTCTCACTGAAGCATTTTAGTTATGCACTTAAATGTTAAGCTGTGGGAGATGTGGCCATGTGATCCCTCCAACATCCAGTTTATCAGAAAAACTTAAGCCATGTTTATCTATGAAGCAATGGTAACCTGAAAAAAACCTCCAGGCTTTTTTTACAAGTACTCGTTAAGGGGAAGTAAGAATGAGTATAAGGTTTAGCATCTGCAGGGAAAGGTTCTAAAATGAAGTAATAAATCCTTGTATTGCTATGGGAATTAGTAAAGCACAAGCATTGCAGTTGAGACTATATATATAGGGAGTAGAATGAGTCTGTGAAGTTCCCTTATGTTTCTATCCAGTATAATAAAGTGGAAAACAAAAAATCCCAACCAAACCAAGCTCTTCACCCAAGAAACAAGTACACCAGTGTCATGGGTGTGACTATATGTGAATCTGTGCTTATAATGTAGGTTTCTGAATGATTTCTAAATAATTTGGGTGATTATGTAACCAGAAGTTTGGAACAGTCAGAAGAATATTGAGAGGCTAATTCTTAAAAGCTGAAAAATCTTACACAAGTAAAAGGACTGAAAAGGAGACTTACGAAAAGGCTGCGTATTGCTTCCCTCTACATCACTCACAAATCTGTTAGCAGTTTCCCAAATTTTTTAATTGAAACAATGGGAATAATCAGTAGTGCTGTGGGAAAACCACACTTCTCTGACTAGAATTTGTGTCAAGTGACAATTCATTTTTTTGTGAGTGAAGTCAGCATGGACAAATTCTGCATGAGAAACCAGTGTTGCTCTAGGCAGAGCTCAAATGTCTATAAAACATTAGTTCTAAAATCTCCTGAGAAATCAGTCTTGTTTTTTTTGTGTTCTAAATTTGCAGTGTAAGGTTTTGTTAATACAGTAGTTTGGAAATATGGCCAAAATAAAATGAGTTCCGATCAACCTTCTTATCACACAAATTTGAGATGGCCAGACCAGTAAATCACTGCTAATGTTTGAGAGCTATCTACTTCCAAAATTACTTTTTCTAAAAGACATTAATAATAAACATTTATGTAAAAGAATCATTCCAAATCGGCTCCTGTAACCTACTTGTGCCCCATCTGCAGAAATGTTTTGCTTACCTGGATTAATCAGAAACTTTGCCAGTTGTCATAAATAGAGCCATCCCTCTAAAACAGTGTCTGTTTTCATGGTTAAGTAGTCAAAGCTGTTTACATTTCTTCCTTACACCCTCTAGCCAAATAGTTTTACAGTATGTTAGCTATTCAAAGATTATTTTTGATATGTTACTTACTGAAGATAAATCACCTTCTCAGTTAGAAGTATTTGAAGAAACTAGACTGTTTCAAAAAGTTTTCCATCCTTGTCTCTAACTAAATCATCTTATTTTTTCAATGGTCTCATCATAGGGAAATAAAAATATTTGCAGTTAGGAGGTATTCTTCTGCTTGTAACTGATTCAGCTTGGAAAGACTCACAGATGTTTTGTGCTCAATCTTAGTGCATTTATTTTATGTCACTGTGTATTAAATATTAAGTGCATAATAAAGGCAAAAAATCATGTGCTCTATGCATAATATGTTGCTACTTTTTAATGTTTCTAAATCCTTTGACGCATGAGATAGGTAGAGCTTGAGTCAAGATGTGTGAAAATGGGGATGTATGGAGAAAGATTATTTTGTTGGCAAATATCATTATTAAGTTGTTAAATTAAGGCTATGTGAGCATAACCACTGTATGTCTTTCCTGTGGAATAGTATAATTTATTCCCTGCTTAACAGTGTTACAGAGAAGAAAATAGTAGAGCAATAAGCTTGTTAAGGTGTTTTGCCTTATTAACAGAATCTGCTTTCTTTTAGAGGAATTTGTCTAATATCTCAAGAATATTTAATCATTTCTGTTGTTCTTTACCAGGGATATCTCACTTTGTTTCATGCTGCTGTTTTCATTCTTAGGCTAGTAGACTATACTTATTGAAGCATGGAGTAGTTAATTAGTCTTAATGCTAAGAGACTTTTATGTTAATACTGTTTGACCTTCTTAATACTGGCCATAAATTTCCCTGACTGAGTCGTATCTAGATCAGAAATTTATGGCTTATATGTACTGTCTTGATTTTAAAGTATGTCAGTGATAATAGTATGATTAATTACACATATCCTTTGGAAATAAATAAATGACATGACAAACACTGTTTTGTATTTTAGCATCAACTTCTGATCATTTGATTTTTTTTCAGCGAATCCTCTGTATCTGTGTATACAGTTTTCCAGTTGTTTATAAATTGATTTTTACCTTTGTCGTTGATGAGGTAAGAGCTTTGGTTAATGAGGGATAATTCCTATTACTCTCATTAGAGATGCTGCTGTGGTTGTCCGTTTAGCTTCCTGCTGAAAGGTACTGCCCATCTATAAGTAGGGTAACAAGCCTAAATGGGGATGAGGGTGGTTTTAAACTAACAGGACAAGCCCTGAATTGTAGTGTGGAAGACCTATCACATGACTGCTGTCCCTGTTGTTGGGAAGGTAATCAGCAGCAGAGGAGTGGAGGGCAGAGTTGAGACTGCACCTGTCTTACATTGTCATAGTCAATGTTGCAGGGGCTTATGAATCATTCCTGAACAGACAAACCTTTGGTGCTCTACTGTGAAATATAATTTCGGTTCCCAAATCTCATCATTTCATGAACCCTCATAAGTGTTGGGTTTTTTTTTTGTTTTTTTTTTTTTTTTTTTTTTTTTTTTTTTTTTTTTTTTGGTGTTTGGGTGTTTT
>JASSUY010032995.1:10525-29962 GCA_032466535.1 Forpus xanthops
AAGCTAAAAATCCAAAACACAGTGCTCACTAGCTACTGCTTAAAGAAAAATGACTGCTGCTGCTGAACCCATGACACCTTTTTATTGTTTTTCACTTAGTTATTAACAGCTTGAATTTTCTGGTACTTATAGCACCATTAACATCAATAGCTGGCAGATTTTATCAGCAGTGACTTTGTGTTCTAGAGTTGTGAGTCTCAAAAATCTTGATTGATGCGGGGTTATGAAGAAATACATCTAAGAGATCCCATTCCAGATGACTTCCTTGAGGATATTGTTCAGTTTCTCTGAATAGATGTCAGGTTAACACTCTGCAGCCAAATCAAAATATCTGGCGTTCTGGTATGAACAAATCAAGAAGGCTCTTTGAGTAGGCAGTATATCCATATGAGATTGTAGAATATGATTTCTTTCTGTAGTGTACAAGTTTAAGCTCATGATGGTGGGGTTTCTTAATGATATCAAAGTAGTGTTCCTTGCAGCAATTTTACACTTGTGCCTCCTTTGGTATTTTGCTATATGAATTACGGACATAAAAATGAAGGTTATTTCTAATGCTGCAAAAGGTTTTAAATCAAATACAGGAAAAGTTGCCTTTTAATTAAGAATTCCTCCTTGAGCAGCCATTCAAGAATGGGTTGCTTGACAATTCTATTTATAGAAACAGGATGTTTTGGTTTTATGAAATGTGGATTTCTTGGGAACTCATTTTGAGAAAGTGTTTGTCTGCCTCCACCCTTGGTGGAATGCAGATGACATCAGATTTTTTTTATGTACTGGTGCTATGGCCAGCCAGCACATAAAGACCAGCTTTAGAAGTGTCAGTGGCATAAAAGGGAATTGCATGCTAAACAGCAGTATTTAAGGTGAATTTGTGGTATTGATTTCCTGGTGAAATCAATGGTGATATGGTGTTTGTATCTAAGGCAATAAAAATAGGTGGTTTGGATTTTTACCTGTACTACTTTAAGTTTTCTAAATGACTGCAGTGTGGGTTCAGCTTTAGGTAATTTTGTGATCTTTGTACAACATACCTTTTCCACTGCAGTTCTTAATCTGGCAAAGATGTGTTGGATTCTGTGGTGTTCTGGATTTCTTATCTTTGGTTTTCTTTCACTTGTGATAATTTTGGTTCAACTGCCATTTGATTTTAGTGGTAACTCTTCCATTTTGAAACTTTTCTATTTGGAAATGATCTGGTTAAGATCGTATAACAACTCCAAAATCTAGGTTCTTATAAACTGAGTATCTGTAAATTAAAAAGGCAAGTGTCAGTATATGCAGTTTATAGAATAAGGCCTTATTCTAACTTTGTATCTAAATTTTATGGAATCACAGGATAGCTCAGGATGGAAGGGACTCCTGGAGGTCCTCTAGTCCAACTACCTGTGCAAAGCTGTGTCAAGTATGAACCTGTTCAGTCTGTTCTTGCCAGCTGAGGCATGTTTTGTTTAGCTGAGGTATTCCCAATTATCTTGAATTCCCAGGTGTTTCTCCTGTTGTGAATTCACAACATTTTCTTGGTAAAAGAATACCCCAGGTGATTAGATTTTGTTTACAACCTTGCTTTGCAAAATAGACTACTCAGACATCTTTTGTCTGCTATTACATTTTTCTGTAAACCTACTTGTATAGTTTTGTTCCAGTTGTGTATTGACATAAATTCTGACATGCTTTGCATCTGTTACCAAATACAGACTCTCATTGTTAGCTTGTGCAGGGAATACTGAAGAAAGGACTTAAGTTAATCCATTTTGGAAGTGCTTTTACAACTCTTTTAGAGAGAATATGCTGGTCTTGCTTATCAATTTAAGCTTTTCTGGGTACATTGGGGTTTCTCCATTTGAAAGGTGTTAATGAGGAACTTTTAGCACTCAAGACTGAAATGCTTAGTAAGAGTAGTAGGAGACAAATTTTTTTAGGTTGAGATATTGTTTTGTTTGGTTCTTCCCTCCACCTCCCCTTTAAGTTCTGACTGCAACTGTGGAATGCCTGTGTTTTAAAATTACTGAACTGTTTAAGGGGTATGGTGGTAAGTTTTACTTATTTGTTCTGGGTTAACCCCAGTAGGCAGCTAAGCCTCTTGCAGCTGCTTGCTCTTTCACTCCTCCCCAGTGAGATGGAGAAGAGAATTGGAAGTAGAAGTGTGAAAACTTGTGGGTTGAGATGAACACAGTTTGATAGGTAAAGAAAAAGCTGCATGTGCAAATGAAGCAAAGTAAGTTGTGGTGTGGATTTTGGTTTGTTTGTTTTTTATTTTTTTTTTTTTTTTTTTTTTTGACAGGGGAGTTGGGAGGATTTTTTGGGAGGTTTGTCTGGTTTTACTTTTTTTTTTTTTTATTTGCCAATTGATGCACAAATTCAAGTAGAGTGAAAGGTAGGTATAACTGAAGTTACTGGCAAAATCCCTTCTGACTGATGAATCTGAGATTTTCCTTGTTCCGAATTTCAGAAACAAATGATATTTTAGAGGGCTACATTACAGCAGTTTAAGGTAGTTTAGTGTATTCTTTTGTCTGCATAAATCTCAGCTCAGGTTTATTCAACCTATTTTCTTGGCAAGGTCTCCTGTAACCCTGCTGTATTTAGCCTGCTGTCAGCACCTGAGCTTAGTTCAAAAGGAGTTTCAGTATGTCTGTGTCACTGTGATTGTAGTAATGCGTCTATACCATGTGACTTAGCAGTTGGAGCTGTTGAAAGAATTATTCTTGCACACTAGCTAGTATGTAGTCTATTCTGTTATGCCTCCTTTTTAATTCTTACTTTCAGACTGTCTTGGGGAAGCTGTAGTGCTATATCAGCAGTAATGTAAATAACATGAGGGGAATTTGTTCTCATATTCCAGTATCTGATTGTTAGAAAATTATCTTCTGATATTTGTGTTGACTGCAATATATATATTTTCATTGTATGAATTGCTGCTACTGTGTAACTTCGTTAAATACGGTTTTAATATGTGAAAGTTTTCCTCTCCTCTCCCACCCAACTGGAGGAAGAGAGTATGATGGAAGACAAATACTTGTTTTTCTTAGGTTTATTCTCTTCAATTTCTTTAGCAAGTCATCAGAAACTGTAGCTGTTAACAGGTTTTAACTGTCTTGCTTTTATCTGAATTTAATCAGATTAAAATCTTCAGGAGAACTTCTCTGTGGCAAGATTATACCAGACTACTTACATGAGTCAGCTATATATTAGTATAAAATGGTTTAGTAATGTAGTATATGAAGACTATTCTATTCAGCATCACTATTCTTATGTGGAGTTTTGTTTCTGTTGTTGTATGATACCATTAGCTTGAAGAGCAGTAACATTTAATCAAGTGGTATCTTAGAATGTAATTCTCTCAAAACCCTCTTCTATTAATAGAATTTTCTACTCTTTAATGTGGTTACTGATATGTTTTCTACCTCATAAAATATTAATGCAACATCTAAAAGTATTTCTTTTAATTTGTCATTTATTGCCATAATATCTATGAAAGGCTCTAAACTTTGAGCAGTAGATTTCAATCTGAGCAGTGAGAATCTTCATGTTATAAATGGAGAACTTGATGAAAGGAACAGGCATCAGATATGTTTTCTCTCTATCAAGTTTCTAAATAATGTTTCACTTGAAGTCAAATTCAGTTGTCCTTATAAACGTAGTAAGTTGTAAGTTTGAATGGAAAAGAAAGTACAGCTTGGATAGCAATTTAATTTATATCCTTCATAGCATTTATATAATTTGGTAACATATCAGTTTTTTCCTTGGGGGGTTGATTGCTCTACGTTCCTTAATTTTTATTTAAAATATTTGTCAGTCAGTATACCTGGCAGTAAATTAACTGGAGGAAATGTTTATACAGTATCATTTGACTGCACTATCTGAAATGGCTTTTGGGACTTTCCACTGGATTTCCACTCTGGTAGTAGGTAGTTTCTAGACATCTTTTTTTTCTTAAAAAAAATAAAGAAGCCTTTGCTCTTGGACTCTCATAAAACTACTGTGTAAACACTGAACTACAGATACACCTTTTGCCATTTCTAAAGCAGTTTACGAATTTGGAGAAAAAATTGTAAGTTATGTAGCATGTGTCTGTTGTTTTGCACAGCCAGCTCAGTAGTTAACTTGGAATGGCACAATCTGTACTGATTTCACATCTGTGCTGAATGTGAAGAGTAAGATGAGATGGCAAGGCTAAATTTTAGGATGTTTGGAAATGTATCTTCCTTTTTTTTTTATTTTTTCCCCTCCCCTTTTTTAGCTCTAATCTCTGCTTAACAATAATAAAACTGGGTAACTGGAAGGAGACTCAAGTCTTGTTGCAAATACCTGCTGGTCTTCCTCTGACACTGAGGAAGAATGAAGGGAAAATTGAGCCCACCTCTTTATGCAGAAAAACAAATTCTGAGGTGTAGCCTTTTGAAAAGAGGGTTCTCTAAGAACTTCTCTTTAGTTGTGCAAGACAGTGAATCTGTAATTTGGAGTGGTTATTTAATAAAGAAAACTACAAAACGAACATATGATTACCTTGTTTTCATTTATTTTGTTTTCAGTGGCCTATGTTACTTGGAACTGAAACTTGTAGAAACAATTTTTAATACCAAACAGTAACTTTCAGCTCTTATCAGAAGGACATTGCATTGCACAAATAAATGCCTTCTTACTTGCGATATAAGCTAGTAATTTAGGACTCTCTAGAAAAATATTTTGCTATTTCTATGTACCTTTTTTGTATGGAGTGATCTGTAATTGCCTACCTGTCTTGCCTCAAGTGAATGAGATGAGTATGAAAATCAAAGGTGAACTAATTCAAGTTAACAAAATAAATATAAATAACCTTATGTGGGCTACCACAGCCCCAATATTTTTTCTGACCAATGATTTACAATATTACATACTTCTAGCAAATGTCAAGTGTTCTGTAATCATATTTCCCAGAATTCTAATTTTAATATCAGAATAAACGAATTGGCTTGTTTGTGCTTGGGTTTTTATTCTTGTGAAAGCTTACTTTGCCAGGGACAGTTGAGTCAAAATTTCTGAAGCTTGTTAGATAAGTGTTCTGTGTTTTGGTGAGACCACTGAATGTGCTTCATACGTACTTGCAAGACTTCGATAGAAATTTAATTTATACTGTTACGTTTTATCCTTGATTTTTGTATGTGTGTATATCCTACTCAAGCACAGGCTCTCTAAGCATTTGTAGGATAAGTAGGGTATTTATTTGCCAGGTAAAGCCACAGTTAAGACATAAGAATATATTTCCTTAGCAAACTACTCGCTGGGGTAACTATTCACACAGAAACACATTTGGTTTTAGTTTCATAATTATATGCAGGAAAAATATTTCAAATTATATTGGCTATTGAAATTACTGCTTACAGAGTTTTGTGTAAAGCAGTTTCTTGAACAAGGATGCACTTACATAAAAACTGCCTGAATCTTGTGCATTGTATTCTCTTGCTTGCAGGGGTGTGCAAGCACTTGCCCGTAAACATGTGGGAGAATTATGTATGCACATACACACACTACAGGCATATAGACTTAAAATTTGGATTTCCATTTTCTTGCAGCTGAAAGAAGAAAAGGAACATTTTTATGTCCATAATTTGTGCACTGAATGTCTTTCTAGTGTAGTCATGAGAACTTTTCAGGATCAATTTTAAGAAGAGTTTGTGGTCTATGCAGAATTATTCAAGTAAGTTACATATATATTCTGAAATTGATTGTTAACTCAGAATACATGCTTATGGAAGTATGGTATTTTTACAGTAATTTCTGCATGGTCACATTTTTATGTGTGTGTGTATATAGATATCTATATATTCCTGCTAGCAGACTTCTGTCCTGTTGAGTCAGGCCGGGAGCAGAATGAGGCTGGTAGTGCTGCCTGTGTTTGTATGAACGCTCTGTGTATGTCATCATTATCTGTGTGGCCAGCTGTGTATATGTGCATGTATATGCTTCTGCCTACTGGGAATGCATTTTCCACCTGACTACTGATTGGACCTGCAAGCATGGAGCTGCAGTAGCTTCTCTTCTCTCAGGTTGTCCAATCTGATGCTTTCCCTTAATACCTTTTCATTATGGTACACTGATTGTGATATTTCAGCATCCATGCTTTCTTAATGTCTATTTATAATAGACACAAAGTATTTGGTGGATATTCGTGTATAAGCATTTACTTAAAAAAAAAAAAAAAAAAAAACAAAAAACAAACACAAGTCTTCTGAAGGGATTGTATGAAAGTAGTGTCTTGCATAGGCACCCAACACTTGTAAAATACAAATTCAGGCACAGGTGAACGTGTTGATGTAGAAAATAACTCAGTGTGAAGAGACTTTGAGTTTGCTAATTTCTGTTACCCATTCACTTTGAAGTGTTATGTTGTATTAAATACAAAGTGATGTTGAGTCTTCAGCAGTACAGCACTGTTTTCAGTAAGCAGGAAATATGAGCATGAATTCAGTGTTGTGTTATAAAGCAGAAGAAAAACAATGTCACTTGAGTATGTGACATCCTTTTCACCATCACTACAGTGTTTTAAAGCTCGGTTGTATATTTGTGACAGAATATGTAAGAGAAAAATTCTGCCTTTCCAGGGCTGTCCCTTAGGTATGTAACATTCAGTATCTGTCTTTTTAAGTATAATTTAACAAAGTATAACAAAAGTTACAGAGAATCAGAGTGATACAATGCTGATACAGATGTATCCATAACTATGGTAGTTACATATATATAAAGTCTCTTTAGACAGTCCTGATGTTTTGGAGCTTCAGGAATGGGGAACATTGCAATAACCATGATATGCCTGTAGTTTTGTAAAAGCAAGATATCTGTAGGCTATGCGATTGCAATAAAAGCCTTCAGTGTAGAGTAAGGTAGGCAAAACATTAAAGAATCATATCAGCTATGTAACATTTGAGGGTGTGTAAATGTTCACTTAGTTATTCCTTATAAATTCTTACAGAAACAAAGGTGTGGAAAACCTTTCCCTGTGAACTTGTGTTGCTGAACCTTTCATGTCGGGGGAGCTTTTTGCAAGTGTTTTGGATTGGTTATAATTGGAGTCAGAAGAGATCTTGCACTGATTTTTTTTCACTTAGGACAATTTCTCTGCAATAGCAGTTTCTAAAATGCAGAATATTAATTATAAAAGCTTGAAAGTTCTATTCCACTCAAACTGTTTACAGATCCTTGACATGAAACCTGAGGATTTCCTGAAAGAACATCCTCTTTCCTTTGCGACTACTAAAAATACAAGCAATAGCCAGAAAACAAACTGCCAGTGTTAAGCTGTCTTCCAAAGGAGAGCTGGTCTGCCTACTGCACTGATTCTAGAATTAAAATGTTTAAGTGCAGAACTTCTGCTTTCTCATCTTGCCCATTTCAGATGGTGCTCAGAGATGGATGTAAAAGCAGTAGATGAATTGTGGGTACAGAGAGACTATGTTTATTCAGATAGAATTAAAGAGTTGTAGAAAAATGAAGTTCTTATGAAAGCAGCAAATAGTAAAGTTGTCAATTTCCAGTTTTTAAAGAAAGGCTGACTTGATAGGAGCTCTGCAGACTGCTACTTGAAATGTAAACTTGGTTCATAAAATTTGTACTCTAGGGGACTGAAAAACTTTGAGCACTTTATCTGTATACATTTTTATTGCTTCTTATGTTTGCTTTAAACCCACTGAGTCAGGCTGCTTCTCTGTACTCATCTAAAACTGCAGATTTCCTTCTTACTATGCAGAGGTGATTATGGTTGCAAATTTTCAAGGCTTGCTGCTTGCAGAATTGCAGGTGAACTTCCAACAAGATAAGCTTGTTGGAAAGCAGATACATGAGAAATGTAGTAAGCAAGCATATAATTTCTGGAAGAAGTGGAAGACATCTATCAATTTAAAGGTGAGAGGTGGTAATATGAGCTCATTATGGTCCACAGATGAGCAGCGTCACACAAAACTCTTATTTTTCACAACTGATGAAAGAAGTCTCTCACAAAAATAGTTCCTGTGAAAGATAGCTTCTGAGAATGTCTCTACAGTGGGTGTTGAACCTTCCTAAAAATATGCTTCAAGTCCCTAGTACTGTCAGTTTTAAAACATCTGGAACATCTTTTACTGCAGTGACTGTCTGTAGCCTGTTACCCTACAATAACTGAATGCAGTTTGAGGACAAATGATGAAGTTATGTGAATTTTATCTGGAATACTAGTGGTTGTAACTGCTAGAATGTTACTGTTTCTTTAAGTTCCAAATTACATAAGAATCTGTAAATACAGCTACCTTTTATATATATTGAGAGTTTGAAGATTACATATGTATGTAATGTAATGTAGCTGGACTTGAGAGCTGAGAGAACTTTTAATTTCAGAACTCACATGGTCTGTTTGCATTTATTATACCAGGTAGTAGAAGAGGATGCTTTTAGCAGCAATTTTCTTTGTTGGTATAGCAGTAGGCAAGCTTGAAGGAGCAAAGAAAACTGGGGAAGACACATGGCTTTTGTGAGAGAAGCAGAAGTAACTTAACAGGCATCATGGAGCCAAATTACTTTAACCAAAGATGGTTTTTAAATAGGGGTAAATACATTTTGTTTTCAAAGCAAAGATAAGCAATTGAAATGGGTTAGTCCAACTCTTCTGTGTTAATAGGAACTTAAGAAACTTGCTATCCAGGGTTGTGAGAGTACTGAGTTGTGATTAGCTTTTGAATTATGTGAGTGATCTTTTACATATGTGTATTTATAGACATCAGAAGCAGTTGTATCTTACACCATGGGACACTGTTGTTATGCAAGAGATGAGCAATGTATTTTTCTTTGTGAATATTTTGTTTTCACAGCTCATAAGCATTTTTATTAATGTGATTAAATGTTATGCATTTAGGGTTGTTTCTGTCATGCAGTCTTGTCCACTCTAATTCTATCATGTGATGTAAGAGCAACCAATCATTAGAAAACTTGCACTGTTCAGTTGTGGTTTAGAACATTAATTTTAGTTTGTTTTATCGCTTAGGACAAAACTCAGAATATTTGTTAGGATGTTTGTCTGGAGTAATATCCTAGAGGATCTTCTTATGGCTAAACAGGATGGTAAGCCATTTTACTATTTGCTTGGCTTTCTTTAAGTGTATTAAACTCTCCTTGGCATTTCATTTAAGTTTTGAAATAGTTTTAAAAGCTCATCCATCTTGTCATCACCAGGGAATTTGTCATTAATATTCCATGAATTTAGTAGTGAACTTTGTTGTGGGTTTTGATTTTTTTTTTTTTTTTTTTTTTAATACCTTTATTTTTGAGGTGGTAAAGCTTAGATAAATGTGCTTGATTTCAAAGCTGAGATCTTATGGTTGGTGGTAATAATTGAAGTATATTGAGCAGAGTAGGTGTTCATCTAAAAGTTTAGTTAATTGGTTTTACTAGAGGTACTTTATTTATAGTGAAAGTGACCTCATTTGACTGTACAGAGGGGAGTGTGTTAATTTAGAGCAGAGTGTATTTTTTCCTCTGTTTGGAAATACCTGCAGTAAACATTTATTTGAGAATTGGAAACAAATTTAAAATCCTTTTCTTGCTTTTTTTATTTTTGTTCTTTTTTCTTCATGGCTTGTTGAGCTTCTTCTATGCCTTGCTGGTTGAGATGCTGAATTTGCAAAGTTTTGAGCAAAAGGAAGGTAGGAAACAAGGCGGGTTCTTAAAGATTATGTTAAGGTCTCTGCCTGCTTGTGGTTTCTTCGTGAAATTGTCTGGAATGAAAGTGAATGAAAATGTGACCACTGTGGAGAGAGGAAAAAGCAAATAGAGGCATATATTAAGAAGGACAACAAAACCTTAAAATAGCATAGCGAATGAATATCCTGTGGTTGGCTTTAATGAATAGATGAACCACAGTATAGATGCAGTTTCTGAATGTTGTTGATAGCCAAGGCTAAAATAAACCCTTCTTTTTGACTTTTTTTTTTCCTGTGTGATATCTAAATTCACAGTAGAACTGAGCCTTTTTTATTATTGAATATAGTTGCTATTTAAGTGCATATCAGAAAAAGAGAAAAGCATTGTGACTAATTAAATGAATGCTTACCCTTTGCTTATCTATAAAGCAATGCAAATGACTTTTTAATTCTGAAAGAAATAGCAAATAAAATATAATTACCTTAGAACTTGAGGCCTTATCTAAATAAGGGGTGAAAATTTTCTGTTGGAACTCATAGTGAAAGCTAAGCAAGGATGATGTTTATTCCCTAACTTTGTATATTGTCTGCCATACCGAAAGTGTCTATATTAGCACTGGTTTATGATCTACACTATTACTGCAACCTTTTTCATTCCTCTGAATTCTTTTACAGCTTCTTTGCCTGATACATTTCCCTCAAGAAAATAAGATGTCATCCTAGAACATGCATTTGTGGAAGAGACAAATCTTGATTTCCCCTATTAGTCTGGTTTTGCTGGCATGCACTACTTGTCAAACAGGGATAATAGAAGTCCCCCTACACTTGAAACAAATAGTCTGTGTTATCTTTGAGAAGGTAATTTCAGTCAATTGCTGTGTCTCCAATCCTGTCTTGTAAAATAGATGTAACAGTAAGTTTTACCTGGCAGGAGTGTGTATGATAAGAGCAAGTGGGATAAAGGGAGATACACCGGTACCTCAGCACTCATGAAAATGTGTTAGCAAAATATAAGAACAAGTGCTGGAATGAATAAAGAAAGATGGAAGAAAAGTTGAAACTAGGAGTGGAAGAAAGATGGGGTTTCTATCGTAGTAGGAAAGCATAGCATTGTTCCTCACCATCAGCTGTTTTAATAGTTCAGTGTAATTTGCAGCTGTGTTAAGCTGTCATTAAGTTTTTCTTCTCACTTCTGATTTGTTTTTTTTAGTATCTTGCAAATATATATTATTTAATCATGCTTAAATGCTTTTAATTAAGAAAAATAAAATGATATAATACAATAAAAATGCTAACATGTCGCTGAAATAATAACTAAGCTGTCTCAAAAGCTTGTTGCTTTTTGAGATTTTTTTGTGTTAGGGTATCTGCTAATGGCTATTCAGATAGGCAGATAATGACAAGGTGGAGTACTGAGCCAGCTTAATCTGTTTGAATCAACTGTTCCTAAAACCAGCAAAGGTGACCAGTTAAGCCATTATCCCTGTTGCAAAACCTGCTGAGGTGATTCACTGGAATAAACTCTGGAATGCTAGGCAAAATGGGGAAGGGGAGCTGTAGAATAAAGGCGCATAGAATGTATAGTAATTGGGGATAGAACAAAAGAATTTCGGGATTGTACAGATTTATTACGGGATATTTAAGGCAAGGACCAGAGATGGAAAGGAGAAGGATCAAAGCAAAGTGGTGAGAAAGGTATGGGGGAAAAAATAAGAGAAGGAAGGGATATAAGGGGCCAATTGCATTTAAGCAGGCAACTGTTAATATGTTTGCCTCCTAGCCAGCAAGCAGGGTTAGATCTGATAGATGGTAGAGGGACTGAAGTTCTGGGAGGTATTAGAGATGCTAGTGAAGTCTTTTTTTTAATCCCTGAGCCCTGATACTTAGGAACAGGATGGACCTATCTGCTGTTGTTCAATATGGTACTATTCCATTCTATTCATCCATATTTTCCAGCTGTTTCCTGAAGTTCTGTTAATATAAAACCTGTTTGTGGTGAGCCATATCATCTATAGCATATGTCTCTGTCCTTTTGCAATTACTGCCTTCTTCACCTTGCTGCTTGGAAAGTTTTATTATGGAGCAGCAGCTCCTGTTGGCCAGGCAAGGAGAACTGGGAATCTGTGAGCCCCTCAGTGTACCATGTTAGGCCACTTCAAGAAATAGTCCGTGGGGGATCGTCGGCAGTGTTTGACACTGCCTTCAAGGCAAGTCTTCTGTATCATGAATGTACCCAAGAGCACAAACCAAAATTTTCTGTGCTGAAGGCCTGGTATTTAAGAAATGGTTAACACCCAGAACTCTGCTGGAATTTGATATGCCCTCTGAGTGATTATCACTTGTGAAAGTCAGGGTACTTTCACTTTTAGATTTTGATGTTTGCAGAGTCTTAACAACTTTCTCTCCATAACAATAAATACTGTTACTGGTTAAAGTGTACACTTTTTAGCAAAGCAACTAAGTATTCTGAGGACTTTTTCCTAGTGGTCTGTAGGAACAAGTAGAAGGTAATAATGAGGAGGGGGAGAGGTTAGGTGATTTTTTTTTTTTTAAGTAAGAGAATAGGAGAAACAATTGCAAAACTACTTTAACATAAACGCTAGTAAATGTGTAAACTTGAGTAGGTAAGTTTGTTTTAGTATTATTTCTATTCCTAGTTCTTATTTTCCAGCTGTTTCCAGAAGTGCTGTTAATATAAAACCTGTTTTCTGATGAAAACTGCAGGAAATAAGTTTTCTGTCCAGGTACGCATGTCTTCCTTGCAATCCCAGTTCAGTTGTTCATCATAAAGAGGCCAACAGATTAAGTCAGTTATCCAAAGGGATTAACCTGCTATGCACTTGATTCATGAAGCGCCGCATATTTCAGGGCAAATAAAATCTGCAAAATTTAGTTGGATATGGGGGGGAAAGGAGGGAAGGCTTATGATTTTCATGGTTTTATAGGTGGATTCTTCAGGGGCAACTCTGAAAATCAGTTTTTTCTCAGGAGAAAATAGCAGTGATCATCTAATATTACATTTATTTCATTGTAAACGCTTCTGAAAATGGGAGATATTCTTTGTGTGAGAAAAGCTTGTTTCCACTGTACTGGGTGTGCTTGAAAGTAGTAGTAGTGAATTTTAAAAGACATTGCTGCTTATTATGTTCGATTTTAACAGAACTTGCCTGGTACAGTTATGGTCATGATTAGACAATGGAAGAAGTGGAGACCTCCTACAACATGATTTTGCCTCACAAGCCTGGACAGTTTGTTTTATACCAGCTTTATGTGAACCAGTATTCTTAGAAAGCTGTTTCTGAGTTTGTAGAATTCTTAGTTCTTAGTCATCTGCTCCTTCTCTAGCTTAAAATATAATGCTCTCCTGCTCCATTTCACTTTTTACTTTATCTTTGTTGACCGAGTGTTGGGTTATCATTTGGTAATGGAGAGAGATTAAGTCCTTTGTAATCTCTGGATTTCTTAAGTAACATTTTTGTTGCATACTGGGACTGGATAGTATGTGTGGCACCAGATTGCTTCCTGTAGTTTTAGACATTCCCTAATAAACAAACTGACAGAACTTTGCCAAGTACTGTTGCAAGACATGTGAGTCTTACCAGCTCTAGTTAAGACATAAAACATTGTTATGGATTTGGCAGGGTAAATGTCATCTATAAGCATTGTAATAATATCTGACTGCCAAGATACAGAGCCTCTTCTTTGCACCTTACTAATTTAAGGGAATTCCTAAGAGCAATGGCATGTTTTGCAGTAATTTACCACTTGCAGCTCAAAGCAGAGATTTTCAAAGAATTTGTTTGGAACCATTCCTGATGGACAGTTATATTCTATTTCATATCTGTGGGAGGATAAAAATATAGGTGTTAGTATCAAGTAGTTTGAAATTATCCACATTGTACCATTCTGTATGACATATAACTTTGTTTTGGTAAATTTTACCAGCAGTAAGTGTGATCATTTACCTAGTCTTCTACTGCATACTGCCTTGATTCCTGCATGGTGAAGAAAAGGATATATTACCCACTGCCACTAATAACTTTGAAAAACTCACTGTTGCTGGGGAGATTGTGTAGTCCACCACTTCTACAGTTGTTAAAATACTTGTTGTGTGACTGCTGGACCATTTGAAGTTGTTAGGTTGAGAAATGCTAGGAAATGTTAGGTTGGTCTATAAAAAGGCTGAAAATTCACTAGTAGAGAAAGGTACAAAATACTATGGTCTCAAGAAGACCAATATATAGGATGTAGGATCTGCAATAAAGCAGTAGATACAGCAGTTTTTATAAGCACCCAAAACATAATGCTTATGTTAGGAAGTGGGTGATGAAGGACAAACTGGGGTGGTTCAGTAACCCTGGAAGTGACTGCTCTCCAGCCAGCTGGCTGAAGAAAAGAGAGCCCAAAAAGACAATGAGTTAAAAAGGCAATTTAAGTCAAGCTGACACTTGTTGCCATATTTAGAAAAAAACTCTTAACAAAAATGAACTTGACTTTTGACCAAGTTCTTACACAATTGCATTAGTTGTTGGCACTGACAGCAGTGGACAATTCTAGCTGTTCCCCTTTCTCTTCCTAAAGGATGTGCTCATCAGAGCATGATTTTACATAGACTGCAATTTAGCCTTCCTGTAGTTCATGCAGTTGCACTGCACTCGATGAACTCTGCTTCGTAATTACGTATTTCATCGGTTTCATCCTTGCCTTAGGTTTTTCCCTCTGAAATTTCTCATCTTCTAGCAGGTATGTAAGCCCAAAGTTCAGATCACATATCTGAAAAGCACTGGCCACCCTTTCTGTAGAAGGATTTGCAGTTTTAATAGGTATGCAAACAGTGTGTAGACTTCATTGCATGACAATAAAGTGCAGCTGTTTTTTTCTGAATGTGGCATTGAGTTTTCAGTTCAGCCAGGAGAGGTGAATCCATGTCAGCTGAAGGAACATATTTCCAATATTCTTTTTTTTTCTTTTTGAAAAGTTTAAAATATAAATTGTGTTTAGGAAAATTAGAAAAAGATTAGGAAATCCTGTTAGCTTTTACCGCATGTGTGTGTGCTGTTTTGACGAGCACAGGAATGTTTTATGGGTTGATGAATCTTCTGTTAGCAAAAAACAGTGAAGGTTGTAGTATTAAAGCTTATAGTAGTTACTGACTTTTTAAATCATGTCAAAGGATGAGCTTTTAGAAGGGTTGAAATAGTGACTGTACAATTTTTATCTAAACTACTTTTTTCTAAAAAGAATGGGAGAATAGTGGAAAAGAAATCATATGGCATCAGAAGTCCAATCTTTGGTTTGTGATAATTACAGCTACCAAAAATGCACTGAATATGGCATGCTTTGAATTAAGAGGCTATTAGTAAATGTCTAAACCACAATTTTTATTAATAAGCAAGTTTATTGTTAATAATACAACTGTTAAGCAACTATAAACCCCACAATGTTAAGCATGCTACACAAACTTAAGACTTGAC
Source organism: Forpus xanthops (assembly GCA_032466535.1). Lineage (NCBI taxonomy): Eukaryota > Metazoa > Chordata > Aves > Psittaciformes > Psittacidae > Forpus > Forpus xanthops. The sequence goes on from JASSUY010032995.1 coordinate 25,647, forward strand.
ATTTGCTTTAAACCATGATTTACTATAGAGCTGTTACATGTCTAAAAGTAAATTTTTTATCAAAGAAACTTGAATATAGCTTTTGGGTGGATGCTTTGAGTAGAAAGTTTTTGAAGGAGAAAACAAACCAGAGATCACTAGATTTGTAGTCTATAAGAAAATGTGTGGTGACTGCTCTTAATTCAATATGTATTTTTTTTGATCCTGCGCTTTTTAGAATGATGTGTTTTACTTCCTGCTCTGATCCACAGATTGTCTCTTTTAATACTGTAATCTCTTGCAAAAGCTCTGGAATGGTCTTTTCTGGATACAGTTCAAAGACTACCATTAGCTCCACTGTGCATATTGTTGGTCTGCTTGCATGTCTGTTCTTAGCTTCTCCCTATAGCATCTGAGTTCTTCTGAGCTGCAGTTGTGGGGCATTTGTAGATGTAAGGTAAGCAGGGAGCTATATAAAATATCCCATATAGAATATGGGGAAACTGAAATTATGCTTCTGTGTTCATGGACAATCATTTGAAAATAATGGGGCATTTTTTAACGTGCTATTGGATTTTATTTGGATAATTTTTCTTTTCTGGAAATCCACAGCATTGCAATACCAGCATTGACTTAAGGCTCTGTCGGATATTCCAAAGTTGTTCATAACTGTAAAACAGAAAAAAGGAAGAAAAAAGCCTGTTTCTAAAGTCAAAATTGTGATGTTTTACTAGATGGAAGGAAATTTAGGAGTCTGTCTAAAGTTAATGCAGGATGTAAAATTGGTATATTCTCAGAGTTATGTTTCTTGTATTATGAGGTTATTGAATAGCTTAATGCAACTGAAATACAGATGTAGTGAGTATGAGTAGTATAGAGGAGGAAGCCTGTTAGTGTAACCAAGGGAGTGTGATTGATGGTTTTACTTATCTATTTTGGGGACTTAGTATTTGCAGATATAGTTGCCAAATGCCAAGAATTGGGCAACTTGGTTTCCATTAGTGTTTCCTTTGGGTGTGTTGCATTTTATTATCTGTATTATACATTTAATGCCTTCAGTGTATTTACTTTCTTGAATAGTTAGCAAAGTCTGTCAGTAATAGAACAAGCAACCCTAATGACCTCATAAAAATAAATTTTGTGGGTGTATTGTAGCTTGTTCAGTTTTGCTCTGAAAATACTTAAAATTCTGATGAATGAGTGGCTCCAGTTTTCCTCTCACAGTGATCCTTTGTGTAATATTCCCCATGTTTTTGGAATAGTCATTTTGTTATCATGTTATCTTTTTACTTAGCAAAATAAAAGTCTGACTCAGTTGGAATTTCAGAATCCGAGTTTACTGGCACAAATATCCGAATTTTATTTTGCTAGAACATAGTTTGTTTTGCTTTTGTTATGCCCCAAAATTTGAAAAGTATATTTTGACTTGATGAAAACAAAGCCATGACCATTTATTTCATCAGAAATGACAAAAAAAAAAGAAAAAAAAAAGGAAAAAAGATCCACAGCCCATAGGGCACCCCAGAAACTACTGGCTTGATCATTTTGTGAGATATGAATAATACGTTTCTGTGGCATACCACAGATTCTTTGTGACTTTTTCTGTGTAATGGGAGATTAAACAGGGAATTTCTAAGGAATTGCAAAAAAATGGTTTCAGAATAGCTGCAGATAATCTCAGATTCTTAAGAAATTAATTTTGAAGAGTTTGTTCATAACAGTAATAGGAGTCGTAGTCCACAGGACTGCTTTCGATGGAAAATGATCATTTAGAGCTGCTTATACAGTAAATCTTCGGGGCTTTGGTTTTGCTTTTCAGTGGTCTTTTTATGGTAGTTTTTTTTTTTTTGTTTGTTTGTTTGGCTTTTTGGTTGTTTTGTTTTTTTCCCAGGATACTGTATCTTCTGCAACTCACAAGAGCAATATGTCTCTAACTTCCAGGGCTGAAAATTGAAATTACTACTAAATTTGATTCTTGTTTAATACTTGGCCTGCAGCTATTTTTAACATAGTTTTAAAAGTGCTTGTGAATCTTTACATTACCATATATATATATTTCTAATAATTTATTCAGCTTTATTTATAGTTCTCTAAAGTCATTCTACTGTGGTACAAGAATTCCACAATTTAATTATGTTCCTCAGGAAGTGAGAATCTTGTATTTGGAATGAGGTCAAACACAAAAGAGTTAAATCATGACTTTCATCAACTTCTTTTACCTCACACAAATCCCAGCATTTAAACCCTTAAGTAAGTTCATTGTACAGCTATATTGGCGCTCTTCATGAGGAACTGTACTGAAAAGGCAAGGGGTAACTGGCACTGAGGCTGTAAGTTCAGACAAAGTCTGGAGGGTGCCTGTGCATTAGTTGGGAAGAGTTGAAGGAAAAGTTGAGATTTTTGGTGTGCAAGTCATACCCCTACTGTAAAACATAAAATACTGCATATATATATTTTAATGTGTTATACACCTAGGGTTTATGTGCTTCTTCCAGATTTGCAAAGCAGTCATATGCTTTGAAATTCTTCACTTTTTCTGCAATATTAACTGTTTCATGTTTTCTCTCAACTAATTGTTTACTCCAGTAATTGTTTAGAAATCCAAATGTGTAAACTATTAATAGCTTACAATTGCTTTTTATTTCTTTAGTTTAACCAGTCTAATGTAGAACTTGGAAATACCTCCATATTTTTGCTTTGAATGATTTTGTCCTCCTGTCCTTCAGTCTTAATGTTAGAAGTAAGTATATACAGGTACAGCCTTTTTTAGAAATAAGTGTATGACAGGTATAAGCTTTTCTGAAAGGGTTTTGAAACAGTTGAGTTTGTAGGATCATAATGTTAGAAGTACTAAGAGAATTCAGAAGGTAGTTGGACTGTTATTCAAGTCTCATGCACTTATATTTTTTGATCTGAAGAAATTATTAGAGAGCTCCTTGTTAACAGAATATGGCTTTGAGACTAGGGAAAAAATTGTATGTATTAAAGACACTGCCTCCATGGCATGTGAGGTGGGGTTGAGCATTGTACTTAAACCAGAAGACACAAAGCCAATAGTAAACCTGCGCTGCTTATTCTTCTGCTGCTTTAGTTTTGTTTGTAAGATGCATCATACGGCACAAAATGCAGAGAATATTCATTGCTTCTGAAATAACATGGTCACCTACTGTCTTTTCTTTAGTTGAAGATAGGTTCCTATAGATGTATATGTTATAGTGTGTTTTTGTGTAGAATTTTTGAATAATTTTGAACTCTCTGTTCCTGCCAGACACTTCTGAGGCAGGTGACTATATGTAATAAAACCTTGTGAGACCTGGGAGGTGGGGATTTTGCAGCAATCTCCCTTCCTGGCCTCACCAAGTTTCCATTTCTGGAGGTGCTCATTGAGAAAAGGTGATGTTAAGGATCGTATATCATTATCTACGTAACAGAATTTTTTTCGCGAGTGATTTTCTCCAGATATTCTATGTATAGTGAGGTAGTTCTTCAGGGGAGGGATGTTTTGATTCAGGTGACCTGAAGCAATCTGGCCAGACTGAGGCTTTGTTTTCACAATTAAAAGAGAAAAATAGTAACAGGACTGACATGAGTTTGGATTTTTTTAATCATGGCGACTGTGTGTGGGTAGTGCTGGCAAAACAGCAAGGACAAGGTATTTCTGTTTTTTTAAGGTGAACTTGCTAAGGCAGTCCTGTTTCTCTGTCTGAGAATGACCTTGTATTCTTTCCCTAGAGGTAAAAATTTTTTTGCCTTACTCAGCAGTGCTGAATAAACCTGAAAACTGGCAGCTAAAAAACAAGCTTGGAACTAACTTGTTAAAATGGATGTGCTTTTAAGTTAGCTTGTTTCTTCATTTGTATCTGAGCTGTTAATCAGCAGTGCAAAGCAAAGATGTGTTTATTGTCTAGTGATTTTCATTATATTTTCCCCTTTTTTCTGTTTAATTAATATTCATGTGTGGCATTTCTGATTATGCTGGTTATGGTGTCATCCTGTGAAATCAGAAACAAATAGTTTGGTTTGGAAGGGACCTTCAAATGTTACCTAATCCAGCCCCCCTGCAGTGAGCAAGGATGTCTTCAACTAGAAACCAAGCTAGCATAAGACTGTAAAAGTCTTAACTGATGGAGAAGCCCACTTTGAATTTGTTCAGAGGTGAAAGAATTTGGGGAGATCGTAAAGGTACTGAATGTCTCTTTAGGGTTGTATTCTTCAGCCTAAGTCTTGTTTAAAGATGATAGAATCATAGAATAGTTAGGATTGGAAAGGACCTTAAGATCATCGAGTTCCAACCCCCCTGCCATGGGCAGGGACACCTCCCACTAAACCATGCCACC
>JASSUY010032996.1:0-59326 GCA_032466535.1 Forpus xanthops
CGCTCAGCTGGGAGCGGCCGGCGCCGCACGTGTGGCTCTGCGCGGGGCGGGACCGCCGCGGACCGGCTCTGGCAGACTCCGAGCTGAGGGTCTCCGGGTCGGCGCCCACCGCGAGCGCAGAGCGGAGCTCGTCCCAACCGGGATCGCTTGGGTTCAAGCGGAGCGGCGCTGGTGCGGATCACTGAAGAGTCTCTCCAAATGGGACCACCGCTCCCGAGGGCCCTCCGGCGCGGCCCGCGGGCACGTCGCGTAATTTTGTTTTTACGGCACAAAACTTTATTCACAGCTTGACGCCTGTCCCAAAGGTTTCCAGATCCTAAACCCAGGACATTTACAGTTAAAGAGTTCAAGCCCTCATGCTAATTACAGGGACAGGGCGCTATGTCTCCGGGCAGGCCAGCGGGGCAACGCGCGGGTTATCCCACACATTTCAGCAAGCTGTACAGCTTCAGGAGCCCAGGGAGGTCTTGAAGGACGGGGGCTCTCAATCCGTAGCGTCGCAGTCCCTCGCCCTCCCCAGGGGCAGTGGGCTGCCCGGCGGCGTTGCCTCTCGCTGTCCCTGCCCCACCGGCGGCCTTCGGGGGTATCAGAGAGCGGCGGGGCCGGGCGCGCTCCCTCCCACAGCCCCGTACAGCCGTTGGAAACATGGCGCCGGGAGCCTCTCCCCAAGGGCCGCGAGGCCTCCTGCTAACCTCGGCTGCCCCTTGAAGCTCCTGACGGGTGGGACACTTGACAGGGTGTTTACAAGGCCACGCAGGTGTTCAGGAGGAGGGAAGCAGGCCAGAGCCCACAGTCATGGGGGCACAGGGAGAGGAAAAGTCGGGGCTGAGCCCCTGCATGGAAAAGTATTGGCTCCACATGACCTTAGTTATGTACCTGGGCTGGAGAGGTGCAGTTCCGGATGGAGGGACTCCAGAAAGCTCAGACCTTCCTTTGTGTCTTGTGGGCTTCCTACATCAAGGACTTTTAAGTGATTGCATGGAATTGAACCTTATGAAACTACTCAGTTTGCAGCTCAGATGTAATGATACCTTTAAAAAAAGCAGCTTTGACAGGCATAAGTAACAGCCTTGTGCTGCCTTGTGCATACGCAATGTAAGAAACACCTGCAGGGCAATGCCATGCTTCAGTACTGCACCTTCCCAACACTTCTGTGGTGGGATCCAAACTTCCAGATAATGAGCTGTCCTTTTTGCATACAACCATGGATGTCTTGTGCTTAGGTGGTTTTTTTTGGGGGGGGGAGTAGTCTCTTTTAAGAAAAAGCAGGAACCATGACATTAAATAGAAATCATAAGGAATTTCTGTATGAAATTAATTGCTTCTGCCTGCAGCAGTCAGATATACAGAATAGGCACAGGTGCTATCAACTCCTTTCATTCCTTTAAGGTTTCTCTGCCCAACACTGACAAAGCCCAGCTTTGCTTAGCTTATGAGATGTGACAACACAATTGCTCTCGGCAGTGTGGCTGTGAACTACTGGTATTTCTGTTGTTCTGTGCTCCCTGGAGCCTTGAGAGGAGAAATAATCAAAGCAAGACTTAAACTCGGGTCTCTTGCATAAGTACCAAGAAGCCCTATGTAAGAGCTCACAAACAACTTCGTCTTTCAAAATGAGGTATTGAGAGTTTAAATGTAGGAAGAAACTCACCCATGCACAGTAGTCATGTGCTGTTTTAGTACAGTTGCAGACTCACCATAAAGAGCCCTGAAGAATTTCCATGGTGAAATGGGGGGGTCTCCTGGCAGGTGCAGAAATGACATGCCCCACCACAACCATGGGGAACACACACTGGGAGTTTTGGTAATGAAGTGGTGCTACCAGAGATGCCTCCTGTGCCTTAGAGAAGGCAGCTGCAACTTGGAGCAGCTGTTGCAGCTTCTCTAATCTGAGCATGAGGATGAAGTGGTTCCTGGTGAGCCCACCACACACAGTCGTGAAAGCTTCTTTTTTGCTTATAACTGCAATCTCAGTGTTCACTCTTCCTTCAAAGGCAGAGTAGCTCCGATGTGATCCAGACCTAGGACTGCCTAGTTGTAAAGCTACAGAACCCAGCTTATCCTACCCAGTAAACTTCTATTTTCAATCCTACAGCTGCCACTCCTTTGAATGAGGTTTTGGGTGCCCATAAGCAGAGATGTATCGGATTCATGTGTTCACCTTTATTAGCATTACCTGAATTCACATACTGTGCAATATAGCAAAAGGACTACTCTGAGTATTCTCACACTAGGTTCTGAGCATTTAAAATCATTCGGACACAAAGGCTCAAGATATGTTAGCAATCCCTGAATAAAAGACACTGCAGAAAAATCACAATCTACAAATCACTAACACTGCTCAAGTTGATTGTTCAAAGATATCAGACTTCCCAGTGTGAACTGGCTGCAGAGCTGTGAATAAGTGTTGTCTCCTTACTAGCCATTTCTTTCATGCCAAACTTGCTTACCCCAAGCTCATAATAAAGAATGCTACTTCAAAACCCAACTGTATTTCAGGAGGATGTTAGTGAAAACTTGTTCTGCAATTAAGCATTTCATACTACAGCAGCTCTAGAGAGATATTAAGCAAACACTCTTCTCCACTTGCATCCTCCCCCTTATTAAGCTTTTGCTTCACTCCACAAAAATTCTGCAGATACATTTTCTTTGCCTCTTTGCTGGTGGCTAATAACAGAAAGTTATTACAGTATATAATGCCTTAGTCAAATTTCTTGACATTTATTGTTGTGCTAAGTTCAATACTACAACTTACATTAAGAGAATTTCCTGAATAAAATAGTGATTGCATGTGACTAATTAGAGCAAATACAGAAGCTGATGAATAGGCAAACAGGTTGGTGAGGACATTGGAAGGGATTCAGCAGCAAAACGAATCAACATGAAGATGTGGGATATGCTTCTGCCTCTGGCCTCAGATCTGTTTGCTGATGGGTCACATCTCAGTATGATGGACTCTGTATGCATAAACTCTCAGGATGTGTGCCCATCAATACTGATTGATGAAACTTATGATAACTTCAGTGGGAAGATGATCAGGGGCTTAATTGTCTCATGTATCATCCCTATGAAGAACATTTACTATTTCTAAGCATGTACTACCAGGTGGTAAAGAGAAGTAAGACTCCTTCCATTTATCTTGCTTGAGTTGACAGCTCATATCACATGGGATGTCACTGTAACAGCCTGCCTGCAGCACTGGCTTTCCTGGGCTTTTGCTTCATAGTACAGCCCCTTCCATTTAGGGAATTAATATTCATTGATTCAATAAACAAGCAAGGTGCTACAATGAAGGGTGCAACTAGTCTGTTGACATTTGATCACAAAACCTGCCTTACCTACAGCACCCCTGTGAGAGCTTGAAAGGGAAGTGCTACATGGTCTTGAATGCTGTGCAGACATATGGCTTTGCTACACAGGCTGCCAATGATACAATGCTTGTTAGTACAGCTTACTGTGCTTAACAGTGCAAAAACCTGAGATCTGTGCTGGTCATATCATTTCACAACAGAAAAGTGAATTGAAATTTGAATCAAATTCAAACCAAATCTTTCGTAGTGAAGACTTAATGCTGCTTTTTCCCAAATACGAAATGTTGTTTGAAACAAGAGTACATGATGGGAGACACAATTTGGCAACTATTATTTCCTCTGGTCTTTTCTAACCTTAGTGCTTCTCCTCCCCTTCTTGTGCCAGAATCTTTTTTATTTTCCTTTTTGCTTTTGCACAATCCACATTTTTTAAACCATGACCACCTCTTAAAGCCTGCTTGACTCAGTGCACATTTAGGCATTTGGAAATACTGTCTTGCCTGTGATTTCTGCAAAGATGTACACCAACGTGGGTTACAAATTCTGCAGTATAATAAAAGCACTATGTCCAATTCTGAGTAATTAGATTTGGGGGAAAGGATTTTCTATCCATGAAAGGAATTTACCAGATGAAAGCTTAAGGCAAGCAGGCGCTCAGCAGGGTATGCTGTACAGTCTCACCAGTCGGCTGTATCCTGCCAACCCGAGGCCACTCCTGAGCAGATATTGCCAATTGTATGGTGGTTTTCCTGATGTGGACAAAAAGCAGGATGGAATTTTAAAATCATCATTACAGAGAAGATGGGTTTGTGGTCAAAGCCCTGAACAAAGACTTGGGGAGACAAGGTTTGGTTCCAGGCTTCCTGTTGGACTTTATACAAATCACTTAGAGAAAGGCTTTTGGATTTCAATGCTGCAATCCTTTACTACAGTGCTGAGTGAAGGAGTTCATTGCATGCTAGGCATGAAGCCTGATTCCCCATGCTGTACATTAGGCACAGCTGGGGACCTGAGCAGGAGCTGCAGAAACCAGCTGAGGAGGGACTGACATAACCACAATGTCAACACTGAAAAAAGGAGTTCTACTTAGACACATGGTCTTGTCAAAGCCAGGTCCAGTTTTTGTCCTTCAAGATATTTCTCTGTGTTCAAGATCCTTAGCCCTGCAGCTAGCCACAGCATGGGAACTCAGACAGACTAGCCAAAGTCTGGGGGGTATAGTGCTCTCTTAGAGGTCAGAGATGCTAGCTTAACCTCTGCTCAGACCAGGGTTTTACATCCACTTGGGCAAAGCTTCATTTCTTCCATCCTCAGGGAGCTGTTTCACTTCAGCCTCTTAAGTGCTATTTACAGAGAGACACTCAGGAACATGATGAAGATGGGTTTAAAACCTCTCTTCAAGCAAGACAAAAAGGAGATTTGGGTGCAGGTTTGCTTCACTTGGCATTTACAGAACTTAAACAGCAGGTTTGATTCTCCTTGGCTTGGTCCTGAGTACTCTTGACCATACCATGCACTGTTTTCATGGCCATCAATCTCACTATCTCACAATCCAAGCACAACTTTCTTGTGAGGCTGCAGTGACCAGCACAGCACAGTCTTTTGTCACACAGGTAAGCAGGACACCGGCTAGTTTTGCTTGTGACCAACAAAGTGTTTTTAACCTACATCTCTGCAGCCAGCAAGACACTCCCAATATGCCAATCAGCCCTAACACCTCGTACCTACCCAGCTAGTTTTACTTTCTTCTTTGCCCAGCTTCTCTTTTGAAGGTACTATAAACACAAGTGAAATGCTTTGAGGACACGTAAGGGAAACCAGACGAGCAGTCAGCAGATGCAGCATGAACTATGCGACAGCCTTTACACAAGTTATAACCTAGAGCAGAGGGAAAATGTGTTTCTCAGAAGGAGACGTGGTTTCAATTTCGTGCAAATTTCTGACTCCTACAGCTAGTTATGATCTGCAGGAACATTTTGAAAGAGGTTTCTTTTTCCTTTTTTTTTTGATTCTTTTTGTCCATTCTCCCTACCAACCCCTTTATTATTTTACAGCCTGGACCACAAGTGTCTCACATGGAACAAAAAAAAAGAGTCCAAAATAAAAGATGAAATTAAATAAGCTTCACTTCTAATTAAAATGTAAAGGGCACCAAACTATTTTACCTTATCCGAAATTGAGAACTGTTTCAAATTCTGGAGTTTTTCTTCCTGTTTTTACATTAAAACATTCTTTCTTTCCAAGGATACACTTTCTTAAATCTTTCTACTTAACATTTCCCCAACTTGGATATAGCTAAAACACAAAGGGCTTGAGGTTTTATTTATTTGTTTGTTTGTTTGTTTTCCCACAACACATTAGAAAATGCAGTGCAAGCTTTAATGACTATGTCTGTTTTAACATGCCTTTTGGAGGACTGTAGGCATTTATGAGGGAATGAGGTAATTAATGTATTACTTAGGCATGCAAAGACAAGTTGGAAGCAGCTGTCTTTCTTCTCTTGATATGGCAACACGGTTGTTAAAACAATGGCTTCTTATATCTTTCATTTTTCTCTCTGTGTTCACAGACCACTTGAGTTGCTTAAGTCAAAGCATTGAGAGCTCACTGTATTTTTAGGACCAATAATTTCTCTCTCAAACACACTGTTCTCTATTACTTATTTGAAGTAGCAAAATGAAAATCAGTATCACAATCCCTTTAAGGAAATGTTGGTATTCAAGTAATATCAAAAGCTCACATGTTCACATTTCAGACTCAAAATCATGACTTTCGTAGTACATTGATTTCTCTTCCAAGGTCATTTTTTCCACCTATTAAACTAGAACTACAGCCCTCATGGATGCTGTGAGAAGATGTGAGTTCAGCTAATCGAGCCAGCTGTGAGAAGTGTCAGGTACCTCAGGGTCTGGGTTCCACAAGCAGATGAAGGACCACATCACATTGCTTTCTGCTTTGCAGAAAGCCAAGTGGGTGTGAGGGAGGATGCCTAAACCAGTGTTTTCAACTGCCAGGGTCAAGGAACCAATCATTGCTCTAGGCAGAAGTAAGCACTTTGCCAGCTTGATAACAACTGAGCTGAGACACAGATTACAGTTCCTTTAATTTTCTTCCAGTTAATTAAATGATCAATTGTAGTACTGGCTTTCAGCCATGGCAATGCCAACTGAAGTGAGCTCTCTAGTTTATGAGAGGCTAATCAATAGGCATCATTTGCAGTACTGATATGTTTTTTTTTTTTTCTATTTTAAAGACAAATATCAATATGCTGAGGCAAAATACCACTGTTACAGCAAATTGAGATCTTCTCAAGCCCCCTGTAAATCCCAATAAAGGGAAGAATGGCACAAGTAGTCACAGCTTTAGCTTAGGTTGTGTTTTCACTTCTTTGCTTACCATAGACTTCCTGCATGACCACAGATAAAACACCTAGGTCCAGATACACAAAGATATTCAGGCAACTGAGATAAAGATCATTTGGACTGAGATACATAAGTGGTTTGTGGATCTGATTCTTTTGAAGGAGACTGAGTTTTCCACTTCTGAATGGTATAATAGGTACTTTTCAGCTGAACTACAGTAACTCCCATCATGGAAGACAAAGGCTAAGCAAGAGCTGAGGAAAGGCAGTGACTGAACAGCTCCAGGGTATTTGACCACAAAGTAGCATCTGGGCTCTCTGTCCAGTGTCCTCTCCTTAGTGCTACCCACCTCAGCCAGCAGTAAGAGACCAGCGACCCTTTTGATCCCTTCCCAGCTGTTTCTTGATTCAAACTATTCCCAAGGACTTCAGCTGGAGTCACTGTGGGGTGCAGGAAGGGCAAAGTGAATAAGGACCACCAGTGCTGGGTTGAAGCATACAATAGGCTGGGGCATTCTTATATTGTTAATGAAGAATTTGATGATCCTGGCAGGTTATGGTAGGAGCTAATATGCACAGCATTTGAGATCAGGAAAACCCTGGGTTTATATGTCAAAAGATGTCAACACAGGATAGAAGAATTTTGCCAAGGAACTGAGTAAGCAAAATTGAGACCCATAATGACAAAGTTGGTGCACCAGACCTCTCCTTGCTATCTGAGATCACGTTAAGTAATGAAACTGTTTATCAATAACAGACAACTCATGAGCGTGGGAAACAAAGATCGCATACGAACTGGATCTAGATAAGAATGACCACAAACCTCACCATTTTCAGAACCAAATGAAAATTTGCTTATGCTGCCAGCTTTTGCTCAGTGCAAACTTGTAGTACATATGTGTATTCATGCACCCAACAGAGAGAGATTCACACAAGCTAATCAAGTCTTTTTCCTCTTGTCTTGGCAAAGAGAAAAAAAAGAAGGTCATGGATGTAATTTTCATCTTGAGACAGTTGAGAAACCCTCAGCTCATCATGAACAAAATAACTCAAAAAAAAAAAAAGGAGACAGCAAGGTCAGAAACCAGTTAAATTTCATAACTATTTCATAGCTCCTGCCTTTATTAAAAAAAAAATCATGATGCAAGAGGACTATAGCAATAGCATCTCTACTATTCATTTATAGTACAAGAACTGTTATGCAAAACTGGGAGAAGAGAGTACTGCTCGCAATATCCCCCAGGTAGAAGCAAGAATAAGCCCAAGTACAGCAGCTCGTGGATTATTGATAGGACTAGCAGCCGAACATTAAACCATCTTCTCCCAAAGCAGCAGCAAAAGAAATCTAATTGGTGGAGTAGAGCGCAGTTTCTCAAGAAGGAAGAATTTGCTCTGGTACAACAGGAACAATTTTTCAGGGTTTTAAATTTATTTAAGTTTGTAAAAAATCAAGGAAAGAACAACCCCTTAGGTACCAAGATCCATAGGAGACATAACCGAGGTGAACTGAGCCAGGAATTCATGAGCCAAAGTGTCTCAGTAGCTATTGGAGGCATGTGTATCACCGTAACTGATTTATTGGGCAGGAATGCACGCCCGGCTCACCTGCTACTCTCAGCCTGACATGTCCAGAGTGCCACACCCTCACCCATCTGCCAAGCATCCCTGAGGCTCAGAGGGACAGAAAGAGGCCTGCAAGTGCCAGACTTAGGGGTAAGAAACACCTCGGTCACATCTCAGGCTCCTCTGTGGCCAGCCTCACTCACTGAGCAATGCCCCTCACATGGCAACTTGGTGCGATCTCTTCCCTGCGGGTACATGCAAGAGGAGGGGGCAGAGGAGAGCCCGTGCAAGTTGCCCCCAGTGCACCAGGCTGCAGGAAGGGCTGGGAAGGCAGGCTGCTCTGGCCGTGTGCCTTCTCAGTGGGAAATCGGAAATGTAGAAACATAGCCACAATAATAAAAACCAAAACAGACCCTCCTCCCTCAAAATACAGGCATTCAGGCTTGGCTCAAACCAAAGGTCAGCTCATTGCCAGTCCATTGATTTCTTCAAGATCACGTAGGCAGCCAGTCAGCTTCTCAGGGATACATCCCAAGTTTCCAAACCCACAGATCTGCACAATAACCACTAATCTTCCTGGCAGGGAGTTTTTACAGACGAAAAGTCCCTCACATGTTTTTACCCCATCAAGAAAAGACAAGTAACTTGCATCATACAGCTTCTTTTTTTTTTTTTTTTCCTGCAAAACTTAAAAAAGTGGGCTGAAAATGGCTGAAAAAAACAAGCTGAAAACTACCCAGGAGCACTGTGTATTTAACAAAACATATGTATCTCATGTCCAGGAGCCTTCCTTAATTTGAAAAGTTTCCACATGACCTCAGAGTTTCTGTAGCATGTGTGAGTGTCCTACAGCCTCTGCTGCATATCATGGTAAAGAAATTGCTACTGCAGCCCTGTGGAAAGAGTAATAAACTTCTGTCTATCTTGTCCGAGGCGGCACAACCGATCTACTTGTTAAAGTAAGTTGCAGTACTGCACATCTCAGTGCAAGTACTTAATTGCTGCATATGCATGCTCACCTGAAAAATGCTGCCAAGCAGAGGTAGCTGCTGGTCACAGGGTTATGGTCTGTGTCAGACACAGGTATGCTTCCTGAGATTGGATGTGGCCAGCTTTGAAGTGCTGGGTGTCAGTGAAATCAGGCCAAGCTCTTGCAGGCTCATAGGAGGAGTATGAAGAAAATATAATTTCCTGGAGTTAGCTAACACATCTGACCAGAGAAAGTCAATCACTTCATTGATTAGTATCTCTTCTCTTGGCCCTCTCTAATCTCTCCTGCCTGGGCGACTCCTCCCAAACACCTCATTGCTAAATAGCAATTAAAGCATAGATACATTAGCAACTCTGTATTATAAACTCCCTTGAAGCCACGTGGTGCTGCCAAGCCTGGCTGCAACAGTGGGACTCTGCCTGATGGCTGGCTGCTTTCCCATGCCAGGCATATCGATCACTCACTCTGAAATGATGTCAGAGTTCATGTCCCGTTATAACACAATTTTGACCTTTACAAAGTGGCCACAGCTTCTGCAGGGCATGTGGTGTTAAACAGGGCCAGGCTTAGGTGACCATTGCTGTTCCCTGCTCCCAGGCAGCTCCTGCCCCACCAGCTGCTTTCTCTTCTGCTTGACTGGAGCAGATGATGTCCTTTCTCCTTTGAGATGACAGGAAGCATTCATAGTGCATCATAAGGGCAACAGCATATTGCAACTCTTCAGTCAGTGCTTGCTGCAGCACCCTTGAAGGCGCTTGATGTGCTGCCCACAGCAGGTCATGGAAACCCAGGGCTTTCCCCTTCAATAGTCACCTTATCTCCAGGAACACAGGGACCAGCTGTGGAAGCCTGTGTCTCCATTTACCTCACTGGGGCTACTGTAGTTTGGAGAGGGGCTTTTGTGAAGCTGAGGAAAAGGAGTTTTGATGGGAAGCTTTTCTCTGTGGTGCCTGGAGAGGGAATCAAGTGTGATAACCCTGTTGCTTCTGAGTTGGGGATATGCACATGAAAGGGGGGAGGATGGGCAGCAAGAAGGCGCCAGCTCTAACTGCGGCTATAAGCAAAAATCTCTGCTCTCCTGCGTCACCTCTGTGACTTTCTGCTGTGTCAGGTTGTAAGCTGCAGCTTCCAAGGTATGAAGCAGGACACTTCTCAAAAACACATTGAGTTTGACTCAGTTTGCCAGTGCTGCTGAGCGTACGTGCTTGCAGGCAAGCCATTCCCCCTTTGCTGCTCCATGTCTTCTGTGTATCAGCGTAGCCAAGTTCACTTCCCTTGTGGTGAAACTAGGAGATAAGGAGTTATTTTAAAGTCCTGGAGACTTGTGTGAGGGCAGGGTGAGGGCCTCCTCACTTGTTTATACACCATTTTGGTAGAAAAGCAAGGAGGTGAGCCTGGGAAGAGGGGAGCTTTCCCCTGGCATCCTGCTGAGCTGTCCTTGGAGGTCCCTGAGCTCCCAAACCACACAAGGGATGGAGGTGGCCTGAGAGCACAGGGATGGTAAACACATGACTCAGGCATGAAGTGGTTTCAGCAGAGGGATGGTAATGCACGGACAATAAAATGGGAGCTACCAAGCACAGCATTTCCTGTTAACCACACACCATCCTCTCTCGGCTTTCCAAGGAGAAGACACCAGGGAGAGGAAAAAGGCTGAGGAGCCATGGCTTGGTCTGTGCCAAAGTATTACCCTAGACGTAAAAGATGAGAAACTTGCATAATAAGCCAGAGGGGTCTGGGCACAAGAGAGCTGCAGCAGACAAGAATAAGTAAATAAATAAATCAGGGACAGAAATGGGAGCAGTGCTGGAGAGAGCCGGGTGAAAGCCCACAGCCTGGCAGAGCTCTGTACAGCCCTGGGGAAGCAAACACCAGTCCTGTGCAGAGCCTGAGCATGAGCCAGCACTTTCCTGGGTGGGCACCGCTTGTTTTGCCTCTCTAGAAAGGAGAATTTGTGCCACGGCAGGTATCCGGAGTCACTTGCTGTGCACGGCTGGTTTTGGAGTTGAGCTGCCGTCAGGAAAGCCAGCATTGTGGGTTGCTTTAATAAATGCTTTCTGCAAGCAGCCTTTTAATGGGCTCTTTTGCCTCTGGAGGATGTGACGTGTGGTAACAGTCTGTCTGCAGAAACACTTGCCTGTCTGTCTTCAGAAATAGTCCAAACATGGAGTTTCCTCCTCATTCACACCAGAAAAAAAGATGGATTTTTTAAACTTAAAAAAGTGCGTGCTTTTGCAGAGTGCAGGCATGGTGCTGTCAGCTGCTGGGAGAGAGGTTTCTCTCCATCACACACAGTGGGATCTGCTGCCAGGTTGCTCTATAGTAGCTGCTCTGACTCTTGCTGTTTGTTCTGGTGGAATATATTTTATGCTTCCCAACACCTGGACTTACTGAAGTCCTGCACTTCTGGAAAGCCACCGGACATTAAAAAAAGGGGTTAGGATTGAAAATGTAAAAATATACAATATTAATAACAGCACTGATTTTTAAAGGCGTTAACATCCATAGAAAATACAACTGCATTTCAGAAACGGTTAAAGGATAAATAGTATTGTGTGTCAAAATGCGGCTCTCTGTGACAGGTGGGGAGGCAGCATCTGGGGCAGGGGACTAAATGACATAAATTCGTCTTCCTGTGTATTTTGGAACATGATTTATTTGTATTCATTGAAATGACAGCTTTGCTGGTAATTTCTTCCTTTCCCAGCAAAGAAACCTTAATCTCCTTACTGGAAATTGTACTATTTATGCAGAAAATCCTGCCTGTGAGATTGCTTGAGATCATGAGTTATGTAACCCGAACAGATGGAGCTGGAACCCTTTTTTTTATGTCAATTCATATTATAATCCCAACAGGCTGCGATCATTTATCAGCTCATTTGTAGCATAGAAAAAATAGAGAGAGCATTTTAAATGTTCATTCAATATATACTTACATAGGAACCCTGTCGCTAAATACTAATGATAGTAATTATGCCTATTAAGGACTTTCCTCATTCTTATGAACATAAGGACTCTGTGTGATACACATAATAATATGTACATGATATTATGACCATCATCCTGCAACAACATGTATGTGGTTGCATTTACATGTTGGATAGATGTGGCTATCTGCAGTGCTAGTATGAAATTAGATCTGAGAGAACCTGGGAGAGAAAACCGGTGAATAAGAGGGAAGGAGGAGTTACAGTAGAGCTGGAGGGAAGGAGAAGCTGGCTAGGGCAGGGCAATCAGTGTCAAGAACCTGGTTAATGCTGCCTTGTTCAGCTCTTGAGCAACATTAAGTCATCCAATAATGAATCATCCGCCAGCTCCCAGCTGATCACGTGCATACACTGTGGAAGCCAATATATAATATACCATACATAGTTTGAAAATTCGCTTTAGCATAATAGTCCTTCTGTTAACATGATCAGGCAGATAAAATCCTAAAAGGCTCAATTACACTTGCAGATATTTTATCCTTTTTTGTTACTAGCATGGCAGCGCTTATTTTATGTGAGTTTAAGCTGAAGTGAAAAAAGGAAAAAAGGATGAAACGGGTTGGGAGGGGAAGGTAACAAGCAAAGGCTATTCCAAATAAAAGTAATATAAATTGAGTGTCTAGATGTTCTTAAAACTGAAGAGGGCTTGATCAGATGGATTTGGGAGGAAGAAAAGAAAGAATGATTTGAAACCAAGTCTAATTTTCTATCAAGCTGAAGTTCAACCAGAGCTAAAAAAAAAAACCTTATCCACTGTATTTAAATCTGGGCTTTGTACAACCACATTACTTTTATTCTGTTCTGTGGGAATTCCCCATGCAATGCACTTGCATATTTGGGCCCAAACTGTGATCTAAAGCTCAAACTGTGGCAAGGAGCTTTGCTAGAAGCTGAGGCAGAACTCCTGATTAGACACAGTATTTTCTGCAAAAGCAAAACCAAAACAGAGGCCCCCAGGGCTGGGTTTTGGGGTCTGTCCAGAGCTTGACCTCCATGGACCCGGCTGTGTCTTTTGTACAGCTGTTACAACCATCACTTCCTTAAAACACACTGCCTAATTTTGCTGGAGTTTGCCAGCAAGAGGTGAAAGGTGGCTGGAATGGACTCTGGTCCAGAGAATGTAATGGAGACACCAAGACCTGGTCTGTCTCCAGCACTCTCTGCTGCATTTCAACACATCTATGGTGGTATTTCTCCTCCTTTTTGGGGACTTTTTTGGTGCTTACCTCCTGGGTTGTAATTCCCAAAGGCATACCTGAGTGAGATGCTGGGAGCAAGAGCTCACCTGGGTGCTGCAATTGTGGATGGTCACAAGACAAACCCTACATTTTGATCCCATCTTTCATTTTGCTAAAGCCTGAACCTTTTCTCTGAGGAATGTTTGCCAGGGAGCAACCTAGAAAATGGAACCAGACAGCGGCTTACAGCCAGGCACTGCACCATCAGCCCTTTTCAGGTCTCACCACTGACAACACATCTTCCACTCCAAATATTTCCAAACAGGACAGTAAAAACCAAGTCATCAGGAGTCAGGTTTTAAATCCAGATATGGTTATGGCCTCTAAATTCCCTTGTCCCTTCAAACCTATTTTTTTTTCCTTGTCATATTGTATTTAAGACTGCAGAGATAACAACAGATTTTAATGAAGCATCAAATGACAGATATTGTTAAAAGATGGCCTGAGAGTAGAAGAAATTAAATCATTTCCAAGGCAGAAGTTTTACACAGGGAGTTGCTATTTCTTACTCACAATGCTATGCAACATTTTGACCTCCTTTCTTCTGGACTGGGGGCTTTACCTACTTAGTACTACTAATGTGAGAAAAATTATAATGTGTTTTTAATTAATTCTGGATCTTGGCCAGTGATTAATTTAGTTAGATGTTTTTCTATTAGACAAAACTTCAAAGATCCTCCTTTTATTTTTTTCTTCACAAGGAAAGAAATGAGATTCTGCTTGTAAATATATGTAAATGCTTAACTTAGCAGGATTATGCGCAGCTTCATGAAGTGTGCTTTCTTCAGAATAGCTTTTCCCTAGATGATGTAATTTACTTGACTCTGTATTTTCTACTCTTGCACAACTGTGTTAGTCGCTCTAAGCAGATTAATCTGAGCACTAACTGGCATTTGCTTTGCCAAACAGTTATTCAGTGCCCTGCAGAACAGAATTGCTATTTTAGGGAGGTAAAAAGATCACTTTTCTGTGCCCAAGATGACTTTCAGATGGATGTTAGTCTGTTTGTGTGTAAATAGGTCTAAAAGCCCCAAGGACTGATGGGCTGAACAAACCAGATACTGCATTAGCAGTTACGTAATAGAAGCGGCACTAAGAGGAGGAAAAAATGCCGTTTTCTCCACACTGTTACAATGGCACTCCAGAGTCAGATGATATAAAGGGCATAGAAGTGATTTTAAAGGGAGCTTCACAGCACTGGCTACGCTTCCTGAATCTTCAGCCTCGCAGAGTGTTTTATACTAAGAGTGTGGATTTGTGGGGGGACAGGTGAAAAGAGAGGGAGAGGAGAAATAAAGAGGTTTATTTTTAGTAGAAATTATTCTCAGACAGGTGGAAGGTGATCGATGGCTTTCAGGAAATGTTTTGTTTAAACCTAAAGAACAGACTGTGGAGAGCAGATTCAAGCCATCTCCGTAACTTGCTCCAAAATGCTTCAACATCACTCAGTCAGTCTGCCCTTAAGGGTGAGATAATTACAGCTGTGCTGTCAGAATGAGGGATTTTTTGGTTCACTGATCAAAAATTCATTTTACATCAACTTGCAATGAAAATCTGACCCCTTGTTTGTTCTGGTTTTTGGGAAGTCAGTATTTTGCCTCTTTTTGTTCTCAAAAATATTAGTGTAATTCAGGCAGTATTCAAGAAAACACAATTTTTCATTTGATATTAGGGGAAAAAATAATCATGAATAATTTTGCTATTGCAAAAGTACTTCCTAAATTCAGCTCGGTAGGTATTTGGTCACCCCAAAACTTCAGGCTCATGTGGTGAAATTTCTTCCTGGGCTTCTAGTGATCTCTGAGTTAATATTCAATTCCTCGATATTTCTGCCTATTAAAGACCTAGATTTAGTACATCCAATCACATCTCCCTCTTGTGGCTACTTCTCATGGCTAAACCAACCTGTTATTTACTCAACATCATATGGAATTATAGAAGTTGCTTCTTTCACTCACACTTCCTTTCCCTGCTTCACTACCATTTCTTGCTTGTGCTTCTCAACAAGATGCCACCAATGGGACTTTGGGGCTTGGGGACACTGATATCAAACTGGTTTCCACCAGTCCCGTGCCAACTGGCTCATCCTTTAGACAAGTCGCAAGAGTCGTTAGCAAAGAAAACTCTTCTGTATCTGCAGGATGGGCTGCTGAACAAACCCACTAAACTAGACAATGCTGATGAAACATGGGCTTTATAAGCAGTTTTACCCTCCAGAGCCCTTGTGAAGTTTTCCCCTTAAATTACAGCATTTTGCTGCTCCCCACTTGGTTTTTACAAATAGCTTCTTTTATAACTACATTTATTCTCCTGCTAACAGTTTTGCAGAAATGATATTTCATTTTGATGAGAAAGCTTTTGAGCAGAAGCCAAATTGCTCCAGGCAAAGCAGATTTTGTTTTCCTACAGTTTAATCAGTAGGAAATTAAGAGGCCAATATTGTGCTGCCACAGTCGTAGAGGCAAGCAGCCGCCTTTGCTTTCGTGAATTTTTTACCTCTCTCATTCCGCAGAGCATAACATAACTGGGAGTCAAAAGTCACCCTGTCTAATGTAAATCTGATGGTCCCAATCCTCAGCCTATGTAAATCAGCATCACTCTACTGGGAGCAGATTTACAGCCTTCATCAGTCATCCGGTACAAAGCATCCACCACAGAATAGCCCATGGTCAGCCAACCTTTCTTTTTAAAGAGGCAATTTTACCTTTTTAGAAGAAATTGAGAGCATAATACAAATTCTTGTTTATGTCCTTGCCTCACGAGGAAGGCAGCTCTTAAGCAGCTTCTGGTGGCAGCTGGTCAAGACAGTATGAAAAGCCACTGAAATGATATATACATATATATATATTTTCATGCCGTCAGAAAGGGTCAAGACTGGCTGCTCCAAGGGGAGGTGTTTGTAAGCAAACATTAATGTGACATTCTGTTTGCAATGGTTGACTGGGCCACAGAAATATGTGCCTTTTATCACACGTTTTGAACTCCGTAAAAAATAAGTTTGGGAGACTTCAGTTTGCTTATTCCATAGTGGAAATCAGCTCAAATTCTCCATCCAAAAGATATTTATCTCACAGGTTTTTGCTAATATCAAACACTGTAGATTAAACGCTTTCAGAGGGGTATTTTGCATAGCAGATACAATGCCTGCATTGCTTTAAAAAGAACCTAACATAATTATCTAGTTGATGGTTTTCCAGCACACGCCTGCAGAGAATTGTCCCCATAAAGCCTCACTTTACAGCAAAAGATTGATTATGTATCTAGTACCCCATCCTTAGGTGTTAAAACTCCTTGCTGAAACCCCAGGCTCTTACGAAAGGAGTTTGCTGGTTGCTATAGAGAAATGCTGCAGGCAGCTGCCGGTCCCTGTGGTCACAGGATTTTAGCACTCAGAGTTTTACATGGGCTATCTGAGGTTAAAATCAGTGGGGGCCATGCTGGCTCAGGCTCCTCCTGCCCCCTTCAAAACAGAATTAAACTGAAACTCATTTCAGTGCTGGGCCTGGCCCTGGTACTTCAACCTGGGGCAGGGAATTTCCTACCCACTTCACTGGGTTTTTAAGGGGAGACATCTGCAAACTCCAGCTCTTGCCCTGGCTCTCTATGCAGATGCTGTTTTCTATGCCTATGCTCTCTCCACGTTTATATTCAAGCAGGCTAGGTCAAGAAAGGAAGAGAGCAGCCTGGAGATACCAACACAAACCAGGCACAGTTTGGATGCAAATAAACCCTTTTGAGAGGAAGGGGCTGAGCTGACTCCAACCCCACATGGGTCAGCCATATGCTCCAAGGGTCCCCTTTGCAGCATTCGGAGCCTGTGGCAGGGATGATCAGTGCATTTGATAGCGAAGGCGAATCTTTCAGCGCTGCCTCAGTCTTAAGTGGCTCTTTTGGGAAGGCAGTCACTGATAGCTGGTCATAGGAGAGGAAAGGGGAGGGTGGTGGAATGGAAAACCCTGTCACCTTTCTCCAGGTTTCCCCATCTTGGAGTCAGCATTTTATCATATCTCTTATGGAAACTTTTTAAAGGCTTGTTAATTATCCTGTGGTCTCCAGCAGTTCCTGTGCTGGCTGCTAGAAGCACCCAGGCGATACCACAGGGCTCATTTTGTCAGATGGAAAAAGTTTGCATTCAAGCCACAGCAAAACTGTGTGTTTGCCTGACTATCAGGCTGGCAGGGGGTGGTGGGTGGAGGTGGAGAGGGGGCAGTCACGTTGGTTTGTGCCATACCCTGGTAGGAAGTGACAGGCTCTATATGAGCTGGATCTCACCAGGTCTCACCTCTGAAGTGCTTCTCTGCTCCAAAGCCTTGGTGTCTCTTGTCACAGCTGGTGGGAGGAGGATGGCAATTGCTGCACACAGAGAAGTCACTCAGCATCTGAAACAACCATTCCTATTCTGCCCACCACATCCTGCTGTGTAGTTCACAGCCAGTGTAGCTGGGGTTTCCCTCTCTTTTCTCCACTTGAAGTCTCACAAAAGCCATTTTTTGTGGGATACTTCTCCCCGTGACTTGTGCCTGGGTACCACCACCATGGCAGCTTCACCTCACCCTCCTGCCTGCACCAGGTCTCCCAGCTATGACACTATGGGACTGAGGGTCAGAGAAAGACCTTTCATACATTTCATGCCAACGGAAGAGGCTGAGTTAAACCTTTTAATCACCTGGTAAAATTATTGTTAAATTAGGTAGTTAACTCGTCTGTTTACTCAGCTGAGAAACCTGCTTTTAAGCTGGCAAACCTAGCTGCTTGCCCCTGTGTTTTGGCCAAACCCCAAGCAAAGCCAAATGGCAGTTCCTGACTTAAAAGGGGATCCAAAACCAGGATCTTTTCTTCAGTGCTTCCCTCCTCAGGGGTGTGCCCCCCATTCCCTAATCCCCACCTGCTCTGTTGCTCACACTGTACAAGGATGGCTTCCAGAGCCGGCTAATCCTGCCTGTAGCAGGGCTCCCACCTCCTCCCTCTCCCAGTCCCAATACAATTCCCTCCCATCTCCTCAAATCCTTCTATGGCATGAATATGCATCATGAAGCTTGGGGCTTTTCCTTATACGCAGGGGTGCCCTGAGTACATCTACATCTGCTGTTATGTATAAAAATGCAGCTGTACAGAAGTATGTGAGCACATGTGAATATGGTCATGTATTACAGGAAAATGTTTCTCCCACAAGTGTCCAGAAAAGAGTGGCCTGGGATTGCCTGTTGCTGACTTTTCTCATCTGTACTTCCACACATGCAGGGGAGGATTCCATAAGCAATAACAGCTGGAAATAGATTTCTGAAGAAATTTAAATTAAGAATATTTTCCTCTGCTTAGGCAAGCATTTGACAGTGTAATTCTTAAATACACTTTATTGCTATTAAATTTAATACCCGTGAAGGATTACATATCTGCTTCTTTGCAAGTCTGGCAGGATTAGCAGAGTAGTGTCTACTTAGTGTTTTTAAAACATCAAACACTAACAAAGCCCTGAGCAAGAAGCCTTTCCATGGGCTCAAAATGCCAAGGGTCCAGTGAATTGCACCATGTTAGGAAATCTGATGGCATGCTCTTCAAGAAGCTCCACGTTTCAGCTGCTGAAACACACGGCGACAGGGCAAAGCTCCTGCAGAAATCCTCTCTGCACCTAAAGACTCCAAATTCTGCTCACTGTCGGTGTAAAACTGCTGGCTTCAGCTCAGGCAGACAGCTGAAGGAGTGGGAGCTTGCTCTCCTTCTCCACAGGCTGAAAAACTGGCATTTGGGATTTACATATTATTTGCAGTGCTCACATAGAAACTAATTGTTCATAGTTGCATTGTTTGTAACGATCTCTCTATTCCAGAAATATATATATGGAAAGAAAGTCAATTCTTTCCTGAAACTATGGACTTGTAGCGGAGATGTTAAGTCCTCAGAAGAGCAGAAATTGCAGCTGGGATGGGATGAGCCAGGCTGGTTCAGACCCTCCTGGCATAGCAAGGAGATTGGCACAGGGCCCTTTGAGGGATCTGTCTCTTTAAAATGATCCTCAGTTTCTCAAAAGAGGCTGAAAGTCAAAACTGTTTACTCTAATTAATGGCCTCTCCAGCTCAGGCACCAGCCTTAGGCAAATCCACCCCAAAAATCCCCTGGAATAACCACCACCACTTTGATGATAGCATATGAGGTGACTTGCCTTGCGTTACAGTAAATTGGCATGTGGGAAGAGCAAACCAGCCTCGCCGCTTCCCTGCTCCCTCCGGAAAGCTCCCGCGCAGGAATGGGATTCTCCACCCTCTGTCTTCAAGGACACCGGGACTGTGCGCTGTGAGTTGGGAGACAGTCACTGCCAAGCTCTGAAGGGCCCATAAGCATAACATGTGGGTACCACACAGGGGCAGGGAAGCGTATTTTTGATTCAGCTGCTATTAGGGTGACTCTGGGCATCTATAAAGATGAATTAGCTCTGGATATTTCCAGGCATAAGAGTTTGGCACTGGAATTCATAGAAAAAAACACTTGAGCTAAGCAATGGTTGGGGTTTTTTTTGGTATTATATTATTATTATGCTTTCCTTTTCACAGCTAATGTGTATTTGCCCCTGGGAAGGGAGGAAGGCTGCGGGCACTGGAGGCATCTTTACAGCCAAAGCCTATCTGCAGAAGGTAAGTGACAGTAAAGCAACACTTCCTCATATGTACCAAATGGACCCAGAGAGGATTCTCCCATCTCTGGCAAGATGTGATGGACAAGAATCCCCAGGAAGCTCATTTTCTGCTACAAAGGGGAAAGAAGAGATTACAAAACAAGTCCCTCTAAGAGTTGCCTTCAAAACTCCAGCAGCAGATTTAAATGTAATCTCCAATTACTTCTTCACCTCCACAGCTCAGCTCAAATTCCTCATAGATGTTTCCTTTACATCAAAGACACAGAAACTTGAAAAAAAACACCCATAATCAAAACAGCAAACAAATCATGAAGGAAAAAGAGCTTCTTAAAGCAATGCGGGAGCCAGGTCTCTCCTCATTTGCCTAAGGAGAGCCCAAAGACAGAGCCTTGTAGTTGCTTAGTAAAAAATGGGGTCACATGGGAAGGCTCTTGGCTAAATTCTCTGCCCCATATCCCACAGCTAGGCTGGAATGAGCCTAGTTTAAAGCCATGCTTCCGAAGTGAGCGGCTTGCATTGGAAAGACCTGGGGGTACAAGAGAAATGCTGGCCAGTCCCACAGGCAGCCATGCATTGCATTTGCTGGGGACTGGGAAAGGGGTCAGACACCTTGCCAGGGGCTTCCACAGCCTGAACATTACCCACAATTACCCAGCCCTAATTAGGTTGACGGGAAACAAGAATTTTCCTGAACAAAGGCCAGGGTGAGGGGCTGTCACCATAGCACAGCTTCAGTGATATTGGTTTGAATCACCAGCTTGAAACAAGATAGCATCATCAGTCAAGAATAAATATTTCCATCCTTGGCTCAGATTTGTTGTCACTAGAGGATGATGTGAGTGCAGGAGGACCCACAGGCACCCCATATGGGGCACAGCAGCTTTTCCACAGATGGCCTAGTGGGAAGCAGAATTTGTGAGTAATTCATTATCCAGCCCACAGTAGTAAATGCCGCATGGTGTATACGCACCCAATACAAGACTGATTACTCTGGCACAGACCAGTGCAGTCCTGGGAAGTTTCCTTTGCATTAAGTTCTCCTGACACTAATGTCGGTGCCTAAGCAAACACATTAGGATGACTAAAACACCGGGACTGCTAAGAATCACAGAGTGCACATGCTGGAAATGTAGCAGCAAACCCAGAGCAAAAGGAAAGTAACATGCCTTGGTTTTTAAGGCTGGCCCTTGGTCTCTCCTGCCTTTGCATGATTGCATTGAGTTTGGTAAGGTGTTTATGGGTGAGCCAATATTTCCTCACGACACTTCATTGCTATTTATGAGGCAGACCTAAATATTCTAGGTTAAAAAGTATTGTGTGCAAAGAGTAATTGAATTTGGTTGTGTCCTTTATAGATATGGCAATTAAAACCACAGCCTGCACTTGGTAGAATTACAGTGTTGTAAGGGCAGCTGAAACAAGAAGAAATTCAGGTTCATTGTCCATATTACTTGGTGCCTCCACACAGCACTAAAGGTTTGTTGCACAGATCTGCAGCCCAGATATTCCCATGTGGAAGAACCTGAGATTCAGGGGATTATGAAGGATGCATGGGAGTATTAGGCAGTTCTCCATGCTGAAGGTGAAAAAGCCTCTCCTAGAATACTTACTGGTCTTTGAAACAAGAATAAAGCACGCAGGATATTTTTAGAAGCTGGCCTGCACTTGCCAACACCTGCATCTGCTGATGGCAGAGGCTGCCGAGTGTCGACACCCAGCACCTCTCCTTGCCATACTGCTCCAGAGATTTACACAAGATTATCTGCTGCAGCCACGAGAAAAAGGGAACCATGAAATGCATGTGAGTAGCTGAAGCAGGGAGCATACCCTGACCAAAACACCCCTGAAAAAAATCACCTCTGAAAAACTCCAAGGGCCTTGGTTCCCCTTCTGCAAACCATGAACCTGTTTGTGCTTTGAAAATGCCACCCTGGAGCACCAGAGGTTGGATGGTGGCAATACCTGTAGTATATGAGAAGGACAGAGGTGAAACTTGTCCACAAGACTTTAACAGCTCCCTCCTTTGCCCATATCTTATCTTGGTTAAGGACATGTCATCTCTAACTAAGTTGCCTGTTTTGGACTTTGTTCTGGAAAGCCAAATGATGGCTGCTGCACAAAGACACCAGCACTAGTCAGTTATGGGAATGCTGGAGTGATGCGAGTTAAAATTTCTTTGGAACTCACACTTCAAAGCAGCATGAAAATACAGAGCGGTTTAGTGCTTTGCATGTTTGCCTACCACTCCAAAGAATGGTTAGAAGCAGGTTGATAAGTAGGGGTTTGTAATTATCCTGTGTTTTTTTCCTTTCACCCTATTTACTAATAGTTTCCTTAGAAATAGACACACAGACATAGTAATGAAGCATTTTCCCATGAAAAACTACCAATGCCAGATTGTATAAGTTCATAGGAAATTACTTGTTATTACTTGTTTGGGTTTTGACATAAAAATTTGTAGTGTCTGAATTTTCCAGCAAGAGAAACTTAATCTTATTGTATAAGAATAAACCCGGGCCAGTAATAACATTTTGGAAGGAACCAGTCACGGAAAACATGTTTCTTAGAACTGTTCTCAGGACAAGAAATTTCTTAGGCAAATCTAAAACTAGAAAAAAGAAATAAAGGAAAATTGAGAACAAGGGGTCGAGCTAGAGGGATGGCTGGAACTGCTGTTCTAGAGTGGTATGTGGGAATTCAACATGTCACTTCTGCTGTGGTTTAGATTACAAAGGGTCGTTTGACATGGGAATAATAGTAAAACTATCAGTTTATAGTGACTGTGCTATAGCAATCCATCACTCCTCTGGCTTGGTGTGAAAAGTCCTGGATGGTTTTCTCTCTCTATGGTTTCCTCTCCAATCCTGAGCAGGGCTTTGGAGGAGAAGCAAAGAGGTAGCCCCGGCAGCAGGCACTTGACATAGGCAACTCTCTGGAAAGATAACATGACATGATATCAGCCTAGCCCTTAGGGGTGCTCTGGTTTTAGGGGTACAGACAGTCATTTCCCTTGATATTCAGCTACCACACAGGCTGGATGGCTGCTCCCTGCTCTTCAGCAATGAACCCGGGCTCCTGTCCCCAGGACTTTCTCTTGCTTGCTAAGCATAGCTGCAGGGGCAGGCCCTTTTCCTACCCAGAGCCATACATGGAAAATACATTTTGCTGACAGCATTGTATCTATCAATTCTCCTATTAAAAGAGGAGACACAAGTTTTGTTTCTGCTAAGGCTTGTATGTGCGTTTAAAGCCCTTCTATTAACATAGGCACCAAGGAAACAAGCTGGCTGAAACCCAACTAAACTGTACAAGATGTTATCTACCATCTCGCAGGCTGTTGGATTAATACCTGCTTGTGTTGAGGGCACCCTGTTGGAGCAGGTTCTGGGACCAGGGGTCAGAGGAGAAAGGAACCACACTGCCTTCAAGCCCTCTTCTGGGTTCTCCTTTGTATCTGCTACCTCACTGTGCTATGAACTCTCTAAGAGGGTATCCCTTCTTTCCATCAGGGTATCCTCAGTCTGCACACTGAAGAGAAAGCTTAGAAAAAGTCTAGACAGGGAGGAGAAAGAGAAAATAACAGAGGTATTTCAGCCCTAACAAGGGGTGTAAAGAGCAGCATCAACCTGATAAACACTTTTCACTGGCAGCAGTAAAGATTTGGTTTTGAAACATTAATTTGGAGCCAGTCTGACATCGATCTTTCTTTTCCCCTGTATTTGTTGTTACTGCTCTAAATGTTTCTCTGTGATCTAAGGGCATGTTGCGGAGCTGAGCACTGCCTTGGATTATTCACTTACCAGGCCAACAGGGAGGACCTTCATAACAGGAGGCCAAGGGCAATTCCAATCTCATTCTGAAAAGCTGCATTTAATACAGGCACCCTTTGAGGATCAGAGTTTCTCAGCCTTCTGAAGTTATTGCCTTAATCTAAATTGTTATTTCAATTGCTTTCCATGAATTTAGCACTTAAAAGGATTAGGGCAAAAAAGCTTTAATTTTCCTTCTGACCCTCTAATATCATCAAACAAAAGTTGGGACATCAGAAAAGGGATTTTAAGTCAATAATTATTTGTTGCGACTATGTTTGTGAGCCAAATGCTGCCCCTGTCCAAATCCTTGCTCCCTGTATGGAGCAGAGTCATCTGCCGAACTCTTCCGGGTTTGGCTTTACACCGGCCTCACCAACAGGACGGAACTTGCAAACAAGGCAAGAGAGCAGAGATCCAAGTAAAAATCAGAGTGATGAGGCTGTTCTGCTTGAGCCTCTAAATGGGCTGTTGCTGAAATCCTGACCTTGTTTGCTCCTGGGCTGCCTGAGCTGCTGCATACCCTGTAGCCAAGGCGAATTAATTTGTGGCAGTCAAGCAACTTCCATGAAATCATAAAACAAGCAGAAAGCTGTTGGTGTGCTGTTGAGGAGGAGACAGGGAACCAACATGTAGGGATTTATGGAACAGAATACCAAGCTAGCACAGCTATAGTCTCAGGTTGTGTCGCCTAAAAAAGAGGTCTATCAGGTACCTCATTCTGTTTTGAATTACCCTGGGCAGAAGTTAATGGATTTAAATAGGCTCAAAGCATGTGCCACTGAAGGGACAGTAACCAAGGAGACCAGATCTTCATTTGTTTGACATTTCATCTCTTATACCAGGTAAGAAGCTGAACTG
Organism: Forpus xanthops; assembly: GCA_032466535.1. Taxonomy (NCBI): domain Eukaryota; kingdom Metazoa; phylum Chordata; class Aves; order Psittaciformes; family Psittacidae; genus Forpus; species Forpus xanthops. Next base: position 24,753 of record JASSUY010032996.1, read on the forward strand.
TGAATTCTGCGTTTTGCAGACAGGTTTTGTTACAGTAATGAGTTGTAGGTATAGATTTCCTTTCAGTCCTCAGAGCTCATCTTTGTCTCCTCCCTGGTCCTGTGTTGGTTTGCCTTGATGTCACTTCACAGTTATGGTGACACTGCTAGAGTTAGAAAAACTGACTTAGAGGTGTGGCTCATGCTTATGGAGGGGATGGAGGGGAAAGGAGTTGTGCAAGCCCTTAGGGGCTGCAAGAAATAGCAAGGCCAGCAGGAGACCTGGAAGGAGGCACAACCCATGGCAGGAGCCTCTCATCATTATTCCCTTGAAGAAGGTCCACAGGTTGCTTGGGCAGCACATGGTGGTGGGATCAGTTTAGATAGCTCATGCCATACTGGATTTGTAGGACTGCAACGAGGACACAGATCCATGGCAACATTGCTTTGCAGCAGGCTGCACAAGGGGCCAACTCCACTTTCTTCTTTCTGCTTTTGCAGGTCTTTTTTCTTCAGATGCTGTCTCCTTGGGAGGGAAACATTCCTTGCAAAATCTCTGCAAGCACTTTCCAGCAAAATGAGTCCCTATTAGGAGTCTTCACTTACTCCAGTACCAAAGTACAGGGGAACCACAAGCAAGAACTGTAGTGTTGCAACACCACTGTGCTGTCACAAGCCATCTCAGCTAAAAATAAACTGCTGGGATACACTGGCAGCCTAAACAAGCTTCAGACTTTCTTTCACCAAATGCCGTAAGGGAGACACCCTTCAAGAGCACTAACCCAGACAGAGCACAAGTAGCTTCAAATACTGCAGTGAGTTTCATTTTTGCCTCTCTTCTGAGTGTTAAGTCCCCCCGAGCCCTCTCCTGCTCCTCTGTCCCCAGTAAGTAGCCTGGAGCCCCTGGGATTTCTCTAGAAGCATTTCTATATGAAGACTTTGTCCTTGCTCTCATCACTGCAGTGTACTCATGTGGCCCTCAGGAGAGCAAATCTCCATGTGGGAACAGGAGCAACCCTCACCTTTGCTTTAAACTGAATTCAAGTAATCTGTGAGCTCTGGTTTGTAGCTCACCCCTTCATGTTTTGTGGTGATATGCAAGATTTCACAGCTTTACAAGGAGTGGGGAACCGGCCTTGTGGAAAACCACCCACAGGCAGACAAAGGCTGGCAACAAAGCCCAGCAGGCTGTTTTGTCTGAGCTGAGACTGCTCCATCTCCGGCTTCTGCCGGGACTGGCAGTAGTTGAAAGCCAGGCTAGTTTTCTCAACTGATCCTGCTTTAGACTTGCCAGGTTATCTGAAGTTCAACTCTCCCCCACTGCCCCTATATGAGCTGAATGGAGTGAGATACCTGACCTGGGTTGCAGACACACGTCAGGTTGCTCACAGCACATCGTCCTGTTGCTTGTCAACAGCCCCTTCAGGCAAGTTCCTCAGCTCCTTGCCTTTTAAGATGTGCTGGAGAGACTAAAGTTATCCCATGATGACCCTGAGGACATTTTCACAAGATTGTCCAATGTGCATCGGACATGGTCCCACCACAGCACCAGCTTCCCATAAGACCAAGACAACAAACAGCAGCTCCCAGCTTCGGAGGCCACACCGTGTGCCTCATTTATACAAGATTTTCCTTCCCTCTCTTAATACTTTATTTTCAGTGTTCTCCAGCTCTGTGAGGAAGCCAGAGGCTGGAAACAAAGCTGGATCTTTTTCACTTCCTCTCCCCTAAATGCAGAGGTGAGGCACAGCCTCATAGGACCCACCTGCCTCCACAAAGTTGTCACTGTGCTCAGTTTATGATCCACCTTTGATACCTCCTTGGTCCTGCCATCCTATAGAGCTGCATAAGACACTGGGAAATCCAGAAAGGTTTGGATTTCACCAACCCAAAATCAGTGAGAACACCACAGCTCCCTTGCCAATCCCAGCTCCAGGTCCCCATCAGCAGTGACATCCCCAGTACCCCTTGCTGGGCTCAGGCATTCCTGGCCGTGTCATCAAAAGGAGCCATGCTGTTACTACCTGCTCTCTCTGCTTTGTGTCCAAAATAGCCACACTCAGGTACTCAACCCACAGCACCACCAAGCCATGCCTGGGAGGAAATCCCTTACCCTTTATCTTCTTTCTTTGCCTTTTGGCCTTTTAAAAAGACATAGACCAAGTAGAGGCAACAGGATGCTGGCAAGTGGAGATAAAAGCAGGCTGCAGGTGCTAAGGGACAATACCTTTCCTCTAGCATCAAGCAGTCACAGAGCTGATGGGACAGGTCAGGCCGCTTTTCCACACCACCATGGAGAATCCCAATTCAAGGAGAGCTGATGCTCAGTCCCCAGCTGGATCCCCTGGCAGGTGCTGCGGATACCATGTCCTCAAGGCTGGCTGCAGATTTGTAGGCTGGCTTGTGCTGATATGGTTCACAGAGTGGTGGAAGAGAAAACACACATCTCCTTCATCTGCCCTCATGTAGCATGTCTCGTTTACCAGTGCAGAGCAGTGGTGGGAGATGCAGTGCTGGAAGATGCCCGTGGCTCAGCATGGACACCCAGTTGATAGGAAAATTTTTACAGTGTACTCAGTTTCAAGCAGTACCAAGTTCTGGAAAGTTTTTGGTCCAGAGATGCCAAACCTCTTCCAAGTGAAAGCAATTGTACTTTTAAATGCTCCCTCATCCAAGGTTAACCTTTGACTTTACCCAGCATGGCACCTCACTTGGACACCACTGAGAGAGTGTAAAGGGATTTTTAGTGCCCAGATCTCTGCTGTAGGACTGTGGAGCTGCAGATAGGATCATTTGTGGCTTTGTGGAAACAGTTTATCATCAGAGTCTCTCTCAGAGCTCCTTGGCCAGAAAGCGTGGTGTGCAGAGCATGGAGCCAGACCACTTCCAAATCACAGTTGGAGCAGGCACAGGCACAAGCTGAGCCAGCATTAACCAAATGAGAAAGAGTTTTGGCTGGCACCTAGCGAACAGTGAGCAAGAGATGCACTTCAGATCCCTGTAACAATTTCAGCTTCAAAACCCCATGTAAATTCTTGGGCAGGTCCATCTGTGACCAGCATGCTTCGGGTCTCATTTCTTCAAGTTATCAGTAAGTATAATAAAAACATAAAAAATACCTCAGTCTGTGGGGGATTTGGGAGTGAAACCATGCCCTGTCTGGATCAGGCCCTGAGAAAGGCAGAGGCGGTGAGGGTGCAGGAGCAGGCTCTGTCTCCCTGTGCGTGGCTACCAAGGTGCAGCCAGCCCAAAAGGCAGAGGAGAAGACTATAAAGCCACACACAACTGATTATGCCTTTCACTCACCTTCATTTGCTGATTGCAAGGCCGTGAAGGAGGGAGACAGACAGTACAATTAAAGCAGCTGAAGATTGTTGTTAGAGATGAAAAGCAGAGATGCAGTTCCTCAGCCTCCCAGCTGGCCTGTTACACTCCGGTCCTCTGGGAACAGACTGAAACCTACTGCCTGATGGTTGTGCGCAGTGTGAAATCCTCTGTCCCTATGAGACAACAGAGACTGGGATGTGCCATTTACAATGAACCTGGAAGAAAACAAAGCAATAGCTGGAGCTGCAGCTTCCTGCCACTGGATGAATTGTGCCTTGCTAGAAAGGGGCTGATGCTCAGTGTTAATTCATATTAACAGGAACTTGGCCCCATGTATTTGAAGCCTCTGTATCAAATCCCTCATCATTGGCTGCAGATGTAGCAGCAGTGCATCAGCACGGAGGGGTGAAACAGGGTCCTGGCCTGGGGCAAGGCTCCTTCAGCAGCAGGAAAAACAATAGGCTCAGGTTTGAACAGAGCTCAGCACCTCCCAGCTTGCCTACCACAGTACACTGTGGTACTGCAAATGCTTCTTGGCTTTTTGTATGTTTTCAGTCAGCACTCAGTCTGACTTTTCCCTGTTTCTGCATAAATGCTTAAAATTCTCCTGAAATGCCCTTGTAAAATCTTCCATTTTTAACCACAATCTGGAGGGTAAAAGAAAAAAATAAAATCAAAAGGGGTGTGCAGCCGAAGCAGACAATATTGGCTGGCTATAGGACTTACGCTGCAGCATTGTTATATTTGGCTCTTCCTAATGTCAACATCCACTGTGTTTTTAAGGCTGCATTAAAAAGATAAAAAGGGAACCAGACAAGGACAGTTCAGGCCAAACTTTGGTACCACTGCATTGGTCAAATATACAAAGCAGCTGCTCTATAGTCCAGAATCAATATTTTCACATCAAGAGTGCTGCACAAAATACAAGCCAGAGAGCTGGGAAGGTTTTGAGAGGAATTTCTTTGGAAAGTTCTGGTTAGGCTCAGGCAGCCCTGGAGGCTGGGCTGGTGAGGAGTGAAGGCTGCAGGAAGCCTTTACAGGAGCTTTGTGCAGGGAAACATCCAAGTGTTTTACAGCTCTGCAGCTGTATGGACCAGAGCGGAATTTGCTGGTTTACAGATATTTTCCACTGGATCTACTGGGAGCTGTAGCTGCTGCTGCTGTGGGATAAACTTGATCTTGTGGTGGCTTGAATTTCCTCACATGAAGGAAAACATTTCCCTGCTAGTTTGTGTGCCTGAAAATACACTGAGAAGGGGAAAGTCATGTCAGACGGTGCAGCACAGATAGTAACCACATCACTTGCACCCTGTGTTATCCTCCTGGCTGACTGCACTGCCTAATAAATGGTGCTGCAGGGATGGTAAGTTGCGATGCCACTGCTTGGAGAGTTAATTACCGCTTTGAGAGCAAAAGCAGCAAGGTTAGTTCATCAGATATAACTTGTTTCTGCTCGGAGGGAAAATCTCAAGCCAAGGAGCTTCTCTCCACAAAAGCAAAATTTGTAGAGTAATTCATGCCAGCAAGTTATTACTTTTCAGATCAAAGCATCTTTAATATCAATAGAGAATCCCTCCATATACAACATGTATATGCACATGAATGCCATTTCTTAAAGGCTGTCTAGCTCTAGGAGATAGGAAGGTGGAGCAGCAGTAAAAGCTAGATCCATCCAGATAGGAGCCAGCACAGCACACAGACAGCTGACTTCTGAGGAGAAAAGAAATAAAAATTCAAATTATCAAGAAGAAAAGAACACTGAGATGTGAAGGATGCTCAGTGCCCTGGTGCAGGGCTGGGTTCGCCTCTCCTTTGAGATTATCTTTTATTAATTCACTGTTGCAGGTTGAGATAAAGTCTATGAAAACAAAACTGTAGTGACCTCTCAAACTCTAAGGAATTTGGGCGATGTTTAAAAACATGAGTTTAAAACTCATGGCAATGGCCATGTTTTTCCAGTGTCTGCTTTTATGTGGATGTCTATACAAGGAGGGACAGGCTTTCCAGTGGCTTTAAGCATCCTTGCCTGCAAGGGAAGACACCACTATACCAGGGACACAAAAAATCCCTCAAGTCTAGTGCTGACCATTACAAACTGCTACTGGAAGTCACAGTCCCATGAAGGTAACCCAGCGCCTTAGCCTGAGTGTAAGGCAGTATGAAAATGGCAGAAGCAGGCCCCAAATACACCCCCAGATACTCTCCAGCAAAGTCAAGCAGCTCCTCTCCCCAGCCTGCTACACCACAGCACCTCCTATTAAACACGCCATACCTTGTAATCACCTTGGAGCTTTAATCAGCTGCAGCATAAATACACGGGTGCAGTAAACTGCTTCTGGGTGGGGGGCAGCCTCTCCTTGCTCAGGCTTCCTGAGCGGGACAGGGATGGGACCAAAAGGGGCTGTGTAGTTTAGCCAATGCTACGGTATATGGTGAGGGGGAAAAGTTGCAACCCCTACATAAGACCCAAATTTGCTCCATACACCAGCCTCACCAGCACACAGCACTGGCCATACCCACCTGCCATCCCCATGGGTGGCTGGAAACTCCCTGTGTGATTTTGCCTGGATTAAGGCCACACTGGAATTCCAGCATACTCCTGCTGGGATGGCCTGTGAACCAGATGAGGCCTTCCACGCTCAGGAGAGCAGCCATGAATTGTGCTCCTGAGGACCTCATCCGTCTTGCCCTGCAGAGGGGAGAAAAATGAGACACCAGGCATGTCCACATGCACTATGGTCCTTTTCAGGGTGGACTCTCACCTTACACACTAGACATATTTTGCTATCAGAGCACACTGAGGGGGCATCCAGGGTGCTGCGGAGGACAAAAATGTCTCAGGAGAGACTTAACTGGACAAAATGTATATTCTGCAATCTCTCATCCACACCCATGCTTGGCTTCTTGGGCAACTCTAACTGCCTGATTTGCCCTATTCTTGTTCCAGAACAGTGGGGATTGATTTGCAGCCCAAGCTGATGGCGTGTTGAAGAGGTCGGGCTGACTCAGTGGGTGCAGAGGGCTGTGACTCATGCCGGAGGGTGGATTTCACCAAAGCCCTTCCTGCCTTACTACCTACCTGCCACAATGCCAAAGGTGCTGGCTCCACAGTGGGCAGCTACTGATCAGCTGCTGGCCTCACAGTCAGCGAGGTGATGCCATTGAGATCAGTGGCATTTTGCACTAATTATCTGGATCTGCAAACCAGGAGTGAGAAGGGAGTAGAGCACCACCGGAGTAGTGATGCCAATATGCAGAATGGGTGGGCAGCAGCCAGAAACATGCTGGGTGCTGTGGCTAAATCCACCTGGTTCAGTGAGGCAGAGCTCTTCACTGGAGCTGACATCCGCTTTAGGAAGGCATTGGGGATGCTGAGCCCAGCTAACAGAGCCAGGATGGAGACCCTGGCACTCTGCAAACACAGAGCTTGGAAACACTCGGGGGGTCAGGAGATGAACCACGGTGTACCAGGAAAGGGGAAATGCGGGGGTGAAGTAGTAAAAAGCTCTGATAAGGGCCCTGTAATCAGGACAAATGCTGAGTGATTCATCAGCAGCTGATCAAGGAAGGAGTAAAGTATACTTCTTGCAATGTTTAACTTGCTGGCTGTGATGGTGCCACAGCTTCCAATAAAGCAAAGCAGCACATGCACCAAGCAGGCAGCTTCCCCTATCGTCATGGCACCCGCACATCTGCTTCTTCCAAAATACCTGGCATCTAGGCTTCCTGCAGCTGAAGAGCTGCCTCCTCCTGTGGCAAGTGCAGGTCTGTCTTGCAGCAGCACTTGGTACCAGTCCCCAGGCAGGAGGCCAGCACAAACAGCCAGGTTGTTTGCTGTGTGTCATGGTAGACAAAAACCGCTGGCAGCCCATGTTACCTCCAGTGGGTATGTTGCAAGGAATGCAATCCTCTCCTTGCCAAGCCTTGTAACAGGGGCAAACAGCCAAGCTGCAACTAAATGTCCCGACAGCATGGGTTATTTGCCCAGACAGGGCAGATCTGCCTTTAGCCCTCATTTCACAGTGCTTGGGGTGCGGCTTTCATGATGCTCACACCACCTCAGCTCTTGGCTCTGTGGCTGGGTCAGTGCCCAGCATGGGCATTACCTTCTATTTCAACCCTAAATCCCTGCAGCAGGTAGTTAGGAGGGGGCTCGCTTGCTCTCTTCTCTGGGGAGGCACTGGGAGGTGTCATGAAATGATCCACATAGGACTTTGCTGGGCTTTGAAAAGTCAGAAAGCCAGTGGTGCTTCAGGTCACTGATGGGCTTTCCATTATCACCTCCAGGCATAAGGGCTTGGTGTCCAGGCTGAGCACCCTCCTTCAGAAATCCAGACCTCTTGAAGGAGACCTAGAGCCACAATGGAAGAAAGCAAACAGGAAAATACCCCAACCCAACCCCAGCACCTCCCAAAACCATGACCTGAAGTTTACTTCTGAAATCCAAGCTCTCACCCCATACATAAAACACACGCGTGCTTCCTGCAGGCACCACCCTCTCGCTCATGGCATGACTGTTGTTTCACAATGCCTGGCTGGCAAAAGAAATCTTCACCTTTCCTAGCATAGATAGACACCATCCGGGGGTCTCCGATGTGTGGGGCCTCCATACCTTCAGCCCCTTTGCTACTGGCTATCACAGATGGGCCATGGTTTGGAGGAAGTTTAGTGGGACACTTCTGCTGCCTATGAAAAACTAGCAATGCCCAGGGGAGAAAACAGCCAAACCATCCCCAAAATGGTAGTGAGTGGTATGAATCCCCACACCATGATAGAGTGGAGATGGAGGAGGTTCCTTGGTTGCATTGGGTCTTTCCACACGCCCTTCATCTTTTCCACACCTTGTACCAGTGTGAGCGGCTAGGGGAGCCCAGCAGAGAGGTGCTGCGGCACGATGGGCTGTGTGTGCCATGGGGCTGAAAGCTGTTCTGGTGGAGCAACATGGAGAACAGTGAAAGTAACTCCTTGTGCTGACACAGCCCATCTTCTTTCGTGGGAATAAGTGAGCGCCTCTGGTGCCACCATGGTGCTGAGGAAGGGGCAGTGTCTGCTCTCCCCTCCAGTGGCAGAGGGGACTCCTGTCCATGCCATCACCAAAGCTGGCATTTCAATACCACGTCAACACTGCTCACGCCAACCAGACCCAGAGCAGACACATCCCTACCCAGATGGGCAGAGCTCTGCCTATCTGTGCCAGCTTGTGGCACTGACTGAGCACAGGAGTAGCTTGCAAGCTGGGTAAATGAAAAACAAACAACCCCCAAAACAAAACACAGGTACAAATAATGATAAAATCAACTTTGCAAAGAACACATTTATACTTTCTCCTTGGTACAGCACTGCCTCTTCCCAGCCAGGGTGCTGAAATGCCTCTGGAGGATCACAGATAGGCAAAAACACAAAAGGAGAGGGAGGAGGATAAACAAGACAATACAAAGATCATGTAGGTACTGAGTGAGGCATCCCTGAGGGTTGGCATGACTTAATGTGGATTTGCAAAGGCTTGTCCAGTGATTGACCAACCTGCAAGTGCTGAGGTGCAACTGAACATGACCTGCCAACCAGACCAGTGAGAGATGGAAAGTCCCTTCAAGACCTGCCATCACTGGCTAACAAGCAGGGAAAAAAAAAACATCAAACAGGGGATTTTACTCCCCTGGAAAACAGTTCATGGGACAAAAATGCATGGCCCTGCTGGTGCTCAACTCTTTGAGCTTTCCCCATCAGCATAATTGGGGTTACAGCAGCCACCACTGGCCACAGTTCCTGCAGCTAGTGAGGCACAAAGAATGCTTTTTGTAGCTAGGGTTCATCACTGTTGCTCCAGCCCCATGTTTTCTACCCCACTGTACCTCCCCAGCCACCTTCACTGTCTGCCAGCAAAGAGGGAGAACAGCGGGTGTGCTGTGGTGAGAGTCTGGGGATGTGTTAACAGAGCACTGCTCTGCACACGGGGAAAACACAAGGTGCTTGCCACAGGCTTCTGGCCATGGTGCTTGCTGCTAAATCAACCACAATGAGACTTTGTGCTCCACCTGGAGCCCCCTGCCCATGGGAAAACAGGTATTGAAACACTGAGGCCCTCCTGATAATGCTAACAGCTCTGGCAGCCCCCAGAGCCCGGTGAGAGCAGCTCCCATGCCTCACACTGCCTGAGACCGTCCAGCGCCTGCTTTGGCCACCACGACCACTTTCCCTGCCCGCCATGGCCCCAGCCCGCTGCCGGGTTTCCTCAGCGGTGCAAGAGCCATGGCCCATTGCATCATCCTCGTTCCACCTCCCCGGGGCAGGTCTCCATCAGCCCCAAACCTGGCAGCTTCCCCTGAGAGATCTACACTAACTGGCCCCAGCCGGCCGAGGGGAGCTGGGGCAATGCTTGTCCTGTGTCCCAGCAGTTACCCAACGTTTTGAGTTGTGTCCTGGTCCCAGGCCATGCCAAAGCCAAGGCCTTCCCAGTCCCTGGTGAGCAGCACCAGTTCCTGGTGTCCCTCTGAGACAGGAGCACTCTCCTCTGTGCCGGCTCCTGCCTACTTGCAAAAACTTGCCTCAGAGGGACAGGGTTGATGGGTTTTGAAGTGTCTGGAGACGGTAGTTGTGGGCATATATTCAGCTATACCCATTGCTAGTGAGATAGTTTTACTCAGGCTCCTGGGAGACTGGAAATGAAGACAGAAGTGGAGCAATTAGCCTTTGACAACAGCATGGGGAGGTGAAGGTTTAAGGGCAGGGTGAGTGTTTCTCAGCAAAGCAGGGCCTGAGTGCTGCCAGGAATGCCTTGGTAATACTGCGAGAGAGAAGCTGGTTCAGAAAAAATAGCTCTCCTTGGGCTGGAGAGCACCCAGAGACCCTGCACCTTCTCCATGGCCACTCATTGCCTGTCTTCTGGGCTGGGAGGCATTGCAAAGCTCTCCATTCTCCTGGCCACCTGCAGCAGGGCGGCCTGTGGATCTGTCACAAGCCCAACACATCAGAGTCTTAAAGGCAGATGCAAACCCCCCTCCACATAAAATTAAAGTCATCAAGAGCTTTTGGCCTGAAGGAGTCCAGGAGCTCCTGTGGGGAACAGGTTGGTACCAGAACCAGGTGAGGACCCTGGGAGCTGTACCTCAGGGGGTGCAGAGGGAGGTGGTGAAGCCATCAATGGATCACACCCACAATATTTTAGACATGCCTTTGTGGGCTTTTCTATTTTTGACCTTCCGCCTAATCGCATAAGCTGCTTTCTAGGGCAACTACAGCATTTGCAGCTTTCAGTGACTTCCTCCAAAAACATGAGCGAGGATTGCCAGCAGGGAGGTGCCAGAGCTGCACTCACTTTGACGTGGTTTATTCAGCTGGATGGTCCACGGCTTCAGATAACACCAGGCAGGCACCTGGGCAAGCAGAGGGCTGCCAGTGCCTGGCTGGCATCTGCTATCACTTCTTTTGCTGATGACTAAGGAGCAAAAGATCTGTTAAAGAGAGTGAGCTGTTTGTTTACAACTCTCTCCAAGCAGCAGAGGCTGAACTTTAAATCCAAATCACTCCCCACTCCACAATAAACAGTGGGTGTTGGGTTTTAAGGAGCATCTCACCATGACCTTGATGGCCCATTTTATTTGTGGTGGCATGGAAGGGAGCCCGAAGGTGAAATGGCTTACTTGGTAATACTTCAAGCTGATTACTATGGCCCATATATAGGGTGACCTATCACTTAGCATAGTAATGACTAAGTACAGCATGTGGTTTAAATATCTCCCTAATGCTAAAGCTAAATGCATCTATAGCCCTAACCCTCTAATTGACTGATTCTAAATATGATAGATTAGCTTTCCATCTCATTATATGTATCTAATCAGTGGATGAGGGTGTGTATACCCTTGGATATGTGTTTTTTCATTCCTACTGCCCTACAACAGCAATTAAAACAAAATGACTTGTCTACTTGGGTTTCTTGCAGGCTTATCTCGTACGCTATCTCAGAAAGCTGCCAGATTCACTTTATGATGATAATAAAAATAAGCTGCAGAATCCTGCTTCTGTGTGGACACCAAGATTTAGAAACATAAGTGTTGCCTGTTTGACCTCTGCCTGATGACCCTTAATTGTCACAGCACTCTCACTGCCTGTGGTCATTTCCCCATAAGCAACTGGTTCATGGCTCATGGGCAGCAGCGAGGAGTGGGAAAGTCTGGGAGCAAGCAGCAGGGTAAGGTCTTGGCACAAGAACCAGCTAAGGCTTCAGTTGCCCATTCTCAACCAGGATGCTCCTTTAGTAATTGCCTAAAATAAGTTTCCTTCTTCCAGCAAAGCCTTTTCCTGCGGTCATCAAGCCCAGCTGCAAGGTCCTACACATCAGGCAGGTTCCACTCCCTTAGGAGCTGCTCACCACATCACCAGCCTGAGACACAAATGGGTGGAGAACTAAGGCAAAGTCCCAAGTGACCTCATGTGCACCATGCAGAGCGCTAGTAAGCTTGCTGCATTTAGGCTTTCACTCTAGGTCTGGGTAGCTCCAGGCACCTCCTTGCTCATCATGCCTTGCCTCTGCCTAGGAACCAGTCTCCAAAGCAGGATGCTATTGGCCAGCTGCCTGTGTTGAACTCCAGTTGCTACTGAGGGCTCCTAAGCCATTTATTAGTGCTCAGGAGTCCATGGGATACACTTGTGCTCCATCAAAACAGAGAGACATCTACATGGTCAAGGATGCTCCATTTCCTCTATGTTTAACCAAACATAAAGGCTATGGAGCCAAAACAAAGGCCCAGATACCTTTATGGTCACAGCGGCTGGTCCAGACCAATGCTGATAGGTCTATACATAGACACAGAGTAATTCAGCACAGGGAGATGAGACACGTTATAATTTTGTCATTTTCCACTTAAGGGTCCCCGGCACTGAATGTAGTTTGTGGATTTTCCATCTCAAACAAATGACAAGGCTCCACCAGAATAGCTGAGACAGCCCCATATTGCATTACATCATCTTCACCAGATTACCACCAGTACAGTTCCCCTCTGTGTGCACGAGGGAAATACCTGCCATGGGCAGGACACTCGGGGCCATGGTAAACTGCTGAAGTGCAAGGAAAATTAGAGGAGTCAGGGTAACAGATTAGAGAAGGCATCCCGAGCTGGCAGGGGAAATTCTTGCTAATTAGCAGCAAAGACAAAATACAGCCTTCAACTGCCAGGGCGCTATTTAGGTGCAGGCTCTACCTGGCAATTTTCATGGGTCTGTAGGGAGCCCTGGTGAAACTTGGTGATGAAGGTTCCTGCAAGTAGAAGGGTTTTGCTAAAGTCCAGGCCTAGCTAAGCAGGTTTAAAGGTCACATTTGCCTTTTTTTCCTCCAGTCAAAAATGAGTTTTAACCTACAAAGATTAGCATTTGAAAAGGAAAATTATCCTGTGACATATGGCTCACTTGACCAGTTTCCTTAGGCAGTTTGAGGCAAGTTTTCTCCACTGTCCAGGGAAGCTGCAGAAGCAAAGAGCTGAACAAAACCACCACCCAGCCTTCCCCTTAAAGAAAGGGTTAGCAGTGAGTGAGAATAAAGGGCCTGAGAAGTGGCAAACAACGGTTGCCCCAAGGACAGCAACAAGCTCAGATATGTCTATCAGATAACAGTGCTTAAACTCAGGCCCCAGAGTGTGTTCACAGAGCTTAAAAATAATGGTGACTCAGCTCTAGGTGAAATACTTACCTGTAATACTGCCCTCCTGCCTCAAGTCAGAAGATTCAAGCTACCAATGGCACTGCTTTCACTCCAAGTCTGGGGGACATCAGCATCCCAGAAGCTACAGGGGACATTGGCCAGAGTTCTTGTTGGCATTTGTAAACCCAGTGACCCCGTTCTTGAGATGAACATGACACTGTGTCTCAGTTCAGAGGAAATACGTGGTCAGCACCAAACTCTAATAAAGGCTTTCAATACCCTGTGTCTTATGGACTACATTTGGGAAAAGAAAGCAACACTTTAGTGCAGAAGGTATCTCTGGGCAGCAAACAGGTCTGTAATGACTAGGAGGCCTGGAACTGATTCTTGTCTGAGTCTAGAAGCAGGTAAGATTAAGATCTATGAATTGCCTCTCAGTTCCAAACCAACCACAGCACATCTTGGCTAACCTCCAAAAAAAGGCTTATTGACAGCTCTTGCAATGTTCTTCTCTCTTGACATGGTGCAGCTGTAGTTGCAGTGGTTTGAAGATCATGAGATCCTGCTCCTGGAATCAACTGAGACCAAGGCGAAACAGGTTCCATTTAAGGAGAAACAGTTTTAGCTGCCACTGTTGTAGGAAAACTGAGGCTCTGACCCCAGCCCACACTAAACATTTGGAAATGAGAAACCAGATGATGAATAAACCCCTCATTTGAAGGAGGGGATAAGGAAGCACTGGAGGAACTGAGTCACCAGTTTTGAGCCATCCTGAACTCATTGCTAAAATCTCTGAAGTCCACTTTTATAAGAACTGTTGCCAAAAACAGCTGTGGGAGTTTAGAGCTGGAGCAGGAGAGCTACACCGCAGGCAAGTTAAAACTGTTTCAGAGCTAAAACCTTCACAATGACATGTTACCTGTGAGAGCCCACGTGGTGAAGCCTCTGCCTCTGTGTGACCCAAGCTCATTTCAAGCTTCCTTCTTGGGATGAAAGGGTTTGGGAATGTTCCTCAGCAATTCTGCCTGGCAGCCTTTTGCTGCAACACTTTCTAACTCCAACCATCCCTGGGACCTGTGATCCCCAAGTCTCTTCAATCAAACCACCCTCATCGAGGCAAAGTCATCTGCCTTCCCCAGTGTGGATGGCGACAGATGAAAGAGCAACTTTCTCGCATGCCTTCAGTAGTTGCCTGCAAGCAGCCTAGGGCACTTCTAAAATAAATTCCACCCTTTCAATCACAATTCAGAGTTGTGACCCCATTTCTCAGATGATACTGTCCTGCTTCCTGCCTTTTCTAGCTTCTAATACAAGATGTGAGAGGGCTTATAGCCTATCCTTCTTCTACAGGTTTCAGTCATATACGGACATGACTGGGACAGTGACAGTACCAAAGTCATCCCCCCCCCCCCCCATTGTTCAGGACCAGAAGGCACTGATGTGGTCAAGCACCACTTCTCTTTCTTCCACACTTCTTGACCTCCTGCTCTTCCTACAGTCTTGGCTCCATCAGCAGGACATATCCAGTGATGATGGTCCAAGGGGTGACGCAGAGTGCTGTGCCCAGGGGAGGGCAGGACAGGCAGTGGGGTGGGTGGGGAATGGAAGCACAGGCTGCAGAAGGCAAAAGGTGACGGGCTTGTGAAAGAACTGATGCACAAGTTTAGAAATGCTGCTGAGCAAGCCCTACACACAGTGACTATACAGCAAGTAAATACCTTCCCTAGCTTTCCTCTTCTCTACCTTCACTCCTGGGCCACCTGCATGCTGCATGCCCTGTTATGTGGGGTTGGAGACAGGGAGACAAGGGACCACTGTGGTGACTGTACATAAAGAATAGGAAGACATGGAAAAATGCATAAACCCCATGCCCTCTGTTTTTGCAGTTTTATCACCCATCTCCAGGTGTTTGGCACTTTCTTCCAAGCTCCAATGCCTGGCTTCACATCAATTCATGGATCCCAGCTTTCATCTAAAATAATTATGATGACATGACATTCCAGCTTCTATTGATGTGGAGGATAAATGCAAGTCATACTCCAGATGTTAAAATAACAATAAAGAAAAGACTTTGACATCTATTATTTTGGAAAGCTCTTGATTCCTGGGTGAGCCGGGATTTTCAGACAACCTGACTCATCATTTCTGAATGCTTTGGTTTGGCAGCCCAGTATATATTTAGTAATACAAACCCTGACTTGCAGCTTCCAATAAGGATCCTAATGGCATGATAAGACAGATTTTCATCTCATTCACGTCATTTCCAAATATCAGGAAATTTACTTAGCAGTGGAGTTGTAAAAGCTGTGAAATGGTCTCCCTGGGGAGGAGCAGAAACCTCCTGCCTATACACTTGAACAGCTGGGCAAACCAACAGAGAACAGGCAGCAGTGAACTGCTCTTTCCTTGCTGGCCAAGGAACTGAGCAGATGATCCCAGACATGTTTTCCTCTTCACTTCTGCTGGCTCTGGCCATTGCTAATCAAGTCTTCATACCACAGCCACCGGAGTCTCTCCCATATCCAACTACAGAAACAGCAACTTCCACAGGAGCATACAGCTTCAAGGGAAAATACTGCTGCAAACCAATTAGGACTTCACAAGGAGTAAGGAACCTGTGCCAGTGTTTGAGAATGCACTCAAAGAGTCTTCATCCAGCATTGCATTTTTTACACTAAAATCCCTCAGGCAGTTGGAGTCTGTGAGATCTTTTTTCCATTGCCTATCAAGCAGCAGTATTAAAAACGATGTCTTTGGCAGCACAGCCAGCCTGAGTAGATGTGAACAGATTTTCATCTGTTCATTCTAGACCATCTGCTTCTTACCCTCAACTTTCAAAGGCCATGAATGAGATGTAGGCCACTGAATTTTATAGCTAAATTTCAAGAACCTCTTTGAAAATGAAATGATTGCACAGAACACAAATTTAGAGACATCAAAGGGACCTTCCCTTTTCATGCAAGCACTAAAAGCAGTGCAAAGGGAACTAATTATACTTTGCTCTATTGTCAGTTTTCACACTGGAGCGAATACAAGCATTTTATGCTTTAAACCATGGCTGCCAGCTTAACATACTCCTAAAGCCGGGACCAATAGACTAAACCCCATGTTGCATCCACTCAGAGAAGCAGTGATGCCAGAAGAGCTGGCAGGCTTGCTCATGGAAAAAAAACTCTTTCTTTTTTTGTATCCCTGCTTTGCTTTTATTACATATCAGTGTTTCTTTGCATACTCCATTGCAGCATAAACACTAATTCAGCTTCTGAAAAGCAAACCTATTGCATAGATACTTTTTATTGAGCTGATCTTCATCCATGCTGCTGACAGTCTGGAGGGAACACAATCAACATGGCAGCTCCTTGCAAAAAGTATGGGAGAGTTCAAGAATCTCAGCCAAATGTGGCTGACTCAGGATCTGCTGATTCAAGTAGCTGGAATCATTACATAGACATGTGAGTTCCAGGCAAGCAACGGAGGAGAGCTGCCCTAAATTATGAAGCAACATCCAGGTGAAATTGTGAAAATCAAGGAAATTATAGCAGAACATTAGGCTTCAGGTCCAAACACATGTGCTTTGATGCGAGGGTGATGGCAGGGTGGAGCGACCCTGACGCCATTTGAAATCAATGAAAAGTGAAACTGCAAAGAATCTCCCTTTGATATTTGATCCCTGCCCCATCAAGCCAACAAGCCCTGGGCCAAAGCAGGTACTGGCTGGCCAGGGTGGGAGCTTTTCCTGCTCCCCAGGGTGGCCTAAGACATCAATTTATAGCTTCCAGAAATCTACAGGCTTTCTGATTTATAGTTCACAATGATCCTAACAGAGCACTACAGAGGTGCTGTTTCCATCCCCCAAGCTTTCAGGACACAGATTGTTTGCTATTGCTACACAAATAAAGGTCTCCAAAGTGACTATTGCACATTCTTCATACGGTCAGGGGTGTAAGCAGAGCTGCTTGGATCCTGTGACCATGGAAGCAGGATCACATTCTGATGCTGAAGATAACACTGTGGCACTAGCTTCTCCAGCAGAAATGATTCCATAAAGTCTCCGGAGCCCCAAGGAATGACAACCAATAAAACACTGGGATGATACCAATGTGCTGGCAAAAAAGCGTATCACTTACTGTTCTCTTGCGCTGATCTCTAGGGAAGGTCATTCATAATCCTCGACAGTGGGGCACTCAAAAAGCTGTCAACACAAAATTCATAGATAGCTTTGGTGCTCTAACTCTCAGTGGTCAGCTTAACTGTACTCACCCCTTGCCAAGCAAGCACTGCTGCAGTCATAGTACTGGGAAACTGAGTTAGCAGATGCATAGGTTCATGTCTGCATCAGACAGGTGAACGCTACTCTCAATTAACACCACATGGTTTAGAAGCCACAGTGGCCTCCTTATGCAAATGCATTCATCCCTGCACCATTTCTTCCTATATGTCAAAGCAATTCAAGCTAGCCTGCACATGACTGGTTCTTGGATAACTTTTCTGGATACCAGCTCCTTCTTCTCCTGCTTACATTATACAGTCTTTCCTCCTTTGTCCTTCCTCCTCTCTTGTTCCAGTTTGAAGGATCTATAGACCAGCAAAGGACCAAGAGACAAGCTGGCTGCATTGTGGCTAGAAGATGCTCATGGAAGAGAGGGAAGACCAGAGAATGAAGCTGTGCTTACATGTAACAGGTGGCACAGGGGAAAAAGAACTAGTATAACACAAGCACAAAGACAAGAATAGTCTGAGGGTAACCGAATCTTTGCCCCATCTGTCAAACAGTTCAGCAGGTAGTTTCAGGGTAGAAGTAAAAGGGACTCGATCAAGTAGAGAGGGATTGGGTGGGAAGGGGTAACACTTCTATGTAGACCTCAGCGTTGATTTCTTATTTCTAACTTGATCTTCCAGCAGGTGAGCATGTACATACTGATGGGTTTGTGCTGTAATGGGGGTTGTAGCAGTGTAATTTCCTTGACAAAAGCTTCTGCTTCCCTATGTCACCTCCCCAGTTGCAGTGGTGCAAGGCCTGTACAGAAGGTGTCTCTCTGCTGCACCTCACCCTTCTTGGAAGTTAAAGCATGTGACTAGCCCTATACTACCATGATCAGTTTTGCAAGAGGTTAGAAATCCTCCTCCTTCTCCAGTAATTTGTAGCTGCCCAAGAAACAGGCTATGATCCTGACGCACAGCTTCAAGCCCAGCAAGAAGTGCAAAGGTGTGCCAAGGAGCTACAGAAAAATCATCCCACTTCCAGAAAAGCAGAGAAAGCACAGAACCATCTCCAGAGTGTCTGGTTTCTACAAACCACGTGGAAAAAGTGTCTCAGTCTGCCTGTGGCAGAGGCCTGGGGCTGCAACTGATAAGAAGTGCCCTGTGCATAATAAGCCCTTAAATCCAAACCAAACTAAGCCACCCTGTTTCTTAGATAACATTTATCATTCTCATGGGAGAAAGTTGTCCTTTTGTGTTATCCATTGGTTGACAAAACTGCTTTCAAGCGGTTTGCCATCTCTGTGTCTCTCTTTACAATAATGCTACAAATAATTTAAGTGCTACCACTTTGGATTAAAATTTTAATGAGGCACTAAACCCACAAAAGGGGCTCTGTATAGCATAATTAAATAGAATTGGCCTAAATAAACAGTAAGGTTTTACAAGTTACGTTATAGTTGAAAACAGCTGGAAGGAAAAGAAAGGAACATTGAAGATGCATGATGTAAAAAGGCACTTCACAGAATGCAAACACTAAAACTTTTCATATCGCACAAACAGTAAAACACTACAAGCACATGACTTCCCTTTGATTTGGAAGAATCTGTGTGGGGCACAGGGCATTTGTTTTTTTCCTTCTGCTAGTCAGCACAATGAAATATTTCACACAAAAACCCAAACAGTGGCAAAGAGAGCCATTTGTCCTTCAGAAAGAAATAAATACTGCAGAAACAGGTAATGTCAGCAGGAACACCTGGTTCAGTCAGGCCACGGGATGCTGGATCAAAGCTCCAAAATGCTGGACAGTGCTGGGACTCCTCAAAATAGTCTTGCAAACAATCAGAATTGTAACAAGTCTGTTTGGCTCAGAGCTGCAAGACACTTGTTTCACGCTCATGCCGACTCCTTGAATCCACTGCAAATGGTGACATTCAGGCTGAGCCAACTAGCTCAGCATTCAGTTCTATGTCTGCATCAGCTATTTACAATACCATGTTTGTTCTACCCCTGTCAATATTTGATCCAAGAGCTGCATAAATCCTACAAACACAGGAAGGTTTCAATTTCACATTAAGGTAATGTTGACATTGGTGCTGCTGTACCGTGTAAAGTCAGTGCACTGTTACTCCTTGAAAATGAAATTTCTCGTAAACTTAGTTTTCATTCATTTCCCCCAGTCCTCTCAGCAGCCCTTTCCTGGAGCTGTAGCTATTGCTGCAGTTCTGGGCTCGTGAATGAAAAGTTTCTAAATTCATCTTGGTTTATCATTGGAAGAATTCCTTCTTCAATGGGAGTGAGAATGGGCTCCTCTTTTATAAAATCTGGATCAAAGTTGCTCACGTCATCTTTGGACTTCTGTCAAACAGAAAAGACAAAGGAGAGAGATGTCAAAAGTATGCTTCACCTGCTTGATCCTCGCTCTGCATCTTTAGTCTCTTGAGTGCAATGACCCATCCCCTCCATAACAGAGGCTGAGCTTACCAAAAGCTTTTTCTGGGGTTGGGCTGGAAGCAGCTGAGTGCCCCACAGAACCTCTTACAGTGCAAACCTTCTAGAGCCTTTGCAGGCTTCTGACAGGGAAGCCCCTCTCTGATTTAATTGATACCGCCTCTGATGGGGCCTGCCGAGACACAGCAAGACAGGGCACATGAATCCGTTCCTCTCCTCAAGTGGCAGCACAGACCCAGCCATTTGAAGCAGTTATCAGCCGTGTTTCCAATTAGCTGACTCCACACAATCCTTCCTTATCTGCAGAGTGTCTATAGCTGGGTTTTGGGGGGAAGGTGGGCATACACTCCCATGTGTGAGAGCCATTAAACTTTCACAATAATGAATTACTGGGCAGTGGGAAGGCAAATGGCTTGCCTCCAAGTGCTGGATTCCTTGCTGTATGCCACAAAATGGGACTGTTTACAGTGCACACACACAAACTGGGTTTGTGGCACATTTTGACAAAGCACGTGTTTCTTCTGCATCCAGAACAAGATATTTTATGGTTATCAAAGTCAAATGTTCCCAGATGCCATCCAGCTCAAACCAGAATGAGGAGGCTCCTTTAGCCTTTGATTCAGGTCACAAACTAACCCAATCACCCTGTGATCTCCAAGGAGCAGGACTGGGTCAACCATTGCCACTAAGAGGTTGAAGAGTGACCACAGCATGAGACAAAACAACTCTGGGCAACAGTTTCAAAGGCATGTGTCCTGGTTTCACAGAGACAACCTTGGAAAGGCACTCCACAGAGAGCAGCACCTTCTATCACACAGCATCCTTAGGCGTGTGTGGCACCACTGAGAAAAAGGGCAGTCCTGTGTCCTCTGCAGCCTATCTGCCATTTGAACCACTTCATGGACAGTGGCCTGAGCAGGGAACACTGAGCACAGTGCTGTACAGACAGAGACAGGCAATGGAGAGACAGCCCAAATGTGAGGGGTAGGTGAAGTGGGCAGGATGAGGATTACTTACCCTAACTTACGTTTGGAGCAAGGCAAAGGGTAGTTAAGTACCTAACCTGCTGCAGTTGCTCTTACAAACCTGTATCTTTTGGCTGAGTTGCCTTTGAAAATCCTGCATGGAGGGGAAATGTGACCTGTACAACATCAGATGGCCAACGAGCAGCCAAGCCAAGACCTCACTTTCTGGCTCACCTCCTGGGCAAGGGCTTTTGTGTCAGAGTTGTCCTCCCTTCACCTCCTTTCCTTTCTGAGGGTAACAAACCTACTTACAGAACCCAAAAGAGAAAAAAAAACAAACAGGGATCCTTCCCCCCACCCCTCCTTCCCACGTACAATTCGAGGCCTGAACGGTGGCTCCATCTGGCGCTGGTTCAGCAGGTCCCAGTCCAGATCTTTGAAGTAGGGGTGCCGCAGTATCGCGCTCTCGCCGCCCAACCCCGAGCTGCCCAGCCGCATGGTGGGGTTCTTCGTCATGAACTGCAAAACAGAAAAGGCTGTTTGTTCCCTCCCATCCAGCAGGGCCATGGGAGAGGGACCTATTAGCAGTCGCACAAAAGCTTGTCCTCAGCTTTCCTGCTGAACCCAGTTGCTGGCCAGACTTCTCTATTTCATTGTATTGGAGCTGCATGCAAGGAACTTCACTCTAAAGGAAGAAGTCAGGGTGTATTTCTCCTTGTTCCTTTTTCTTTTGGTCAAATCCTTGATTACCACAATAAGAAAGGAAAGTTGAATTACATCCTTTGCACCATTATGAACGTTGCACACTGGTTTTGATGGTTATTTCTGTATTAAATTCTCAGGAATACAAGCTTGCTCTCAATTGCTGCTCACCAGGCTTTGGACTGGAGTCAGTTCCAAGCTGCCTCTTTTTCCTAAACCTCAGCCTGCTGAAGCACAGCCAGAAGCCTACGCTTTCCTTCCTGTCATCTCAGGAGACAGGAAAAGAGCAAGGCACTGGCTTTTAGAGCCCCCCAACCCTGGGCAGATGGGAGCAGACAGGTGATCATCTCCTCTCTCAACAGTGAAACTCTAAAAGAGGATTCCTTTTAGCAACACTTTTATTCTGCAGCCAGTGAAGAGAAATCTCAAACCTCATCTAAAGTGCCCTGATTTGCCAGGGACAGATGAGAAAAGCCATACATCATACACACAGTGTGTGAGGGCCCTGGCGGGTGCCCTTTAATCCTGACAAGAATAACGAAGTGTGAGTGCTGCAGATATTTCTTAAGGGGAAGGGAAATATGGAGGGAGGAGGGGAATCCTTCACCCAGACAGGAAAAGAGCTAGTTGGCTTTTTAATTTAGGATTATAGTTCTTAAAAATTCAGTAAAACCCCAGTGTTGCCCCTCTTCACAAGTATTTCTAAATCATTAGATAAATCAAGTTATGTTTAAACTGGGAAAATAGCCACTTTTGTTTGCCTAGTGAACCAGCAGCATAAAGCAAGCTCCACTCTGGTGGAGGTGTCCAGACGATTTCCTCGAAGATAAAAGAGCATTATGTTAGCAAATAGCTGAACCAGCCAAACCAGACAATCGGTCACTGTTTCATGAATGACCAAGTCTGCTGCATCTCAGCAATGGGGAAATTAAAAGAAGGGGAGGTTCAGCAAGAGACCAACTTCATTCTGACTGTAGGAGTTTTTCAGAAGGTACAAATTCTCCTAGGATGAACAGATAAAAGCTCTAGTCATTCCTACCTAGAGAGAAGACGGGGAGAAGAAAGATGACTGCCAGATTTATTTTAGAAGTCCGCTCAATATCCCATCCTGATGGGGCTTCAGAGCCAAAGTACAAGAGGCATCCGTAGCTGAGACCCTACAGGACCCCAGACTGCTGACATTAGCACAAGCCCCCCCACTCCAGCCTCATCTCCTGAGCCCTTCGAGGACGTGTGCTGCCATGGGATTCCCTATGGCAGAACTCTTTCTCACCATTCCACCCCAAACATCAGTATAAAGGGCTACTGAGTGCGTCCAGATTTGTAAGAGCAGTCACCAGGAGAGGAGCAGAGCTGGCACGGCTCTCTGCAGCTGGGGTCTTCCCATGGTTCTCTGGACTCTTTGACCCTCAGTCATGCAGCACTCCCAGCATCAGGCCTAAGTAAAACTAGAACTTATCTCCCAAGCCTTTCAACCCATTCTTCTCCCTTTCTACCAGCACAAACCCAACACAATTTGTTTCCCAAGAGACTCTGCCCCAAAACTTCTGTGAGATACTGATCCCCAGACAACAGTTCGGTTTCCAAGCAAGAAATGGGTCAAGCCAAAATCTCTTGGAGACCTGGTTCAGACAAGTCTTCTCAAGTCTTGAACTAAGCTTCTTTGGTTTGCAAAACAGGCCAGAAATCTCCTGGCAGCCCCATCTTTCTCTAGAGATTCCCTGACTAGCTTCTTCTCCAATTTTTTTTCAGGTGATGAGAGAAGATGCTCAGCTGAAAAGTTTTTCATCTGGCAAAATGTCACCTCCTAATGTTTATTGAGTATCTCTAATTTTGTGTGATAATCCAGAATCCAGCATGAAGCTCAACCTATGGCATACACAGCTCAGTGAAGAAACAGAGAAAAATAATTCAGCAGTTAAAAAAAGGCAAAATAGAGATGTTCCTGAACAAAGCGTAATATGTAATCACTCAAATCCAAGAAGCCTCCCAGGAAAATTGATAGCAAGACCATCGACCTTATGTTTGAACCAGGCCATCAGCCCTCGCTTTATTATCGCATCCAATCACAGGAAATTACCCCATTCCAGTAGAGAACCCCTTGTGAGCATCCTCAGACTGTGTCCCTTTAGGCTACACCAATCTGCCAAGCAGCAAACTTGAGCAAGGCTGTCACTGACCTCAGCTAACCCTCTCAGCAGCATCGCAGCCAAAACCAGCAGTTGGAATGAGCCAAAAACATGACTTCATGAGATCATTTGAAAACATTTACTGAAAGAAAATGCAGCAAGCCATGACAAGAAATCAAAAGCTGGAGATTAGTTCACAGAGGGCCCAAGAAGTCACAAGGGAAAAATACTACATAGCAGTGCCAACCATTAGGAAAATCTGTGTCAGCCCTGGGAGTTCAGCCCACAGGCAGGTGAGGGAGAGAAGGGCACCCATGCTGGTCCTCCCCTTCATTCACTATGTGGCACAGACCACGCTGGGAAAGGGTCCAGGTCCCCCTGTATGCTGGGCAATGCTGTATAAGGCTTCTTTAGTTCTGCTCACATGCAGCATTGCAACTTCTGTCTCAAGAGGCTGAGTTTGCAAATCAGTCTAACGGCCTGGAAGTTGGAAGGGATCTTCACACAAAACAGATGTTTTCAAGCATTAATTTCCTTGAATTTACAAGTTCCCTTTCTCAATACTGGAATCCCCAATAGGTTTTACCTAACTCATGTATGTGCTATCTGCATCAGGACAATTAACTTCATGAGAAATATCACAGTAACTAGATTGCGTTAGGTTGTGTCATATTCTAGGAAGACACCAACAAGTCCAGACCCCTTCACAGAAGTAATGCACTTCAGGAAGAGGAATACAACTTCCTGCTCAGCCACTCCCTTCACACTGTCAGCCAGCTAGACAAGGATGAAATTATTATTTCTTGTATATAAGAAAGTCTTAGAGGTACCAGCTCCCATCAGGACTTTGCTGCCCTGGGCAGGGTGCATTTACCTTGTAAGAGAAAGCCCATGCACTCAGGCAGCTCATCTTTCAAATGGAAGTGTATAGCAGAGATGGAAGCTATCCCCCATCTCACAGGCAAGAAAGAGAGACCCAGGGAAATTAATCACTTCATTTTATCAGGAGCAAAAGAGCAGCCTGTCACAGACACAACAGCAGACCTTCAGTGTCAGCTGCTCTCTATCACACCACATGCCTCAGAGGACTTCAGGATTGATGGGAGATCCTCAGTCTCAGGTCCTCTCCATCACACCACACGCCTCAGAGGAATTCAGGATTGTCAAGCCCAATCCATTAAAGGAACACAAGATTTCCCTGTTCATGCTATTAACATTTCCTGCCTGTGCTTTTCCAAAGCAAAAAGCAGCAGCAACAGCATAGATTAACACCCCACAGCCTCCCCTCTAGAAGTGAGGGAAAGCAGAGAGATCAAGAGATATCCAACATGCTCACCTTCATTCAGATTCATGAGCTAAACTAACAGGGCAGAAATTAACTTGAAAGGAAATAAGATTTCTCAAAGATCTATCTGATCTCAGACAAAAGGGAATCATTATATAAATAGAGCAATTACTCTAATTAAGGCTTCCCTCCATGAGTCTCTGGACTGAATGCTGCAACTGCTGAAAACAGTTTGGCTGCCTATTATGTAAGGCAAACAAACCCGCACTCTGGGGTTTCATTAGCCTTCATCCGCCCTGAATAAAGGAGAAGAAAGATGGCTCTATGGCTCTGTCAATGTCCGTATTATTTTTAAAGATTGGAAGCCAGGTGGCATTAGCATAGCAGACACTTCCCCCCTCTCCCCCTTTATTTATCTTTTAATAAAATATTGCTTATTTTGAGCCAGTCTTGTCCTTTGCTCTCTTAGGCAAGGCTCCCATCACCCTCCGTCACAGTCCTGCTAGGGCAATGCTCACAACCATGCTTCACTCCCCCATACAGGAAGAATCCAGGGCTCAGACACACAAGTGGGTTATAAGGAGCAACCCCAATTTCCATAAATGTCATCAGCTGTGGAGAGCTCTCCCATGGAATTCCTCGTAGTTGCAAGCAGCTCAGCCGGTGCCTGGTACTGCAGCCATTTGGCTGTGGGTGTGAGCCAGGTGCTTGGAAGCCCAAGTCTTACTGACCTTCAGTGAGGATTGTGCTGCCAAGAATAGGACTTGGAGTCATCGCGGCTCTCTTGAATGCTACCTCTGTTTTACACTGGGTATTTGCTCTGATTGCAGCCATTAGAGGCCATGTGGCGTTCCGGCTTCCTACCCTGGGCACAGCAGGATCGACTGCTAAAAGCCCTGATTTGTACTTGTGCAAAGTACATCCTAGTCAGAATGCAACCCACGCTTGTACAGGGTGCTTCTATCCCCATGCTGGGGTCATGGCTACAGAAAACTCTGAACAGGTGAAACCCTCCAGTGCAGAGGGAGATCAGTGACAGCAGTGGCAGGGCTAAGAAGTACAAGACTGCTCTGAAACCGTTTTAAGGAGGAGGAGAGGAAGAAAGAGAGTGAGAGATCTCTGTTACCTCCTTTTCCAGATAAAAGAGGAATGGGAAGGGAGGTAAAAAACAGTATTCAGCCCTGCTCCTACAAGCCAGAAGACTGTAACAATAAGCATGACAGCAATCACATGTTTAATGTGCCAGCTACAGGCAAGAAGGACAAAATGTCAGTGCAGTGGATAATAAGCTGATAAATTTGATCTTGCTCTCCCCTATTGCAGAAATGGCTGTTCAATGCTGCCTAGTCAAAGCCCAAGGAAACAAGAAGGATTTACTGTGTATCAGCAAACAGCATGAACAAGGGAGCCCAGCAACATAAACCAGATAGAGCAACTCCCATGTGGAATAGGCACACCTGGGCCCAAATCTCCTGCTACTGTTAACTGGTACA
Source organism: Forpus xanthops (assembly GCA_032466535.1). NCBI lineage: Eukaryota > Metazoa > Chordata > Aves > Psittaciformes > Psittacidae > Forpus > Forpus xanthops. The sequence continues at coordinate 50,917 of JASSUY010032996.1, forward strand.
ACACTGCTGACTACCACCAGGAGAGAACTTAGCCCAAGATATGGGGATGAAATGTTGTCTGAATAGCTACAAACTTCTTCACTGTGCTGAAACCTGCCTGCTTCCATACCCCTCCCCACTCATCAACACTAACATAGAAGAAAAGGCCACAAGTATCAAATGCATATTGGCCCCTGACAATAGCTAGTGATTTTTGACCCCTCTGTCTTTGGTACTCCTGTAGTAAATCATATTAAACAGAAATTAACTCTATTCATTAGATATATGAAATATTTAACATAGGCTTTGGTCAAGGTGTCACTGTAGAAATCTGTGTTTTCACAACTGATGAGTCAACCCCAGCTCCCACGTGGGTCACCAGCTGCATGGGCTGTCCAGACAGCATCAAACTCCAGCTGCTGTTTTTAAATTACTCCAACTGGACAATAGGTACGACATGGGGATATGCAGGTCAATTACTAAATCAATACATCCATCAGGCTAACACAAACATGGATGAAAAATGAGCATCGCACTTGTTAACAGTCTGGGGGTATGCTCTCACTCTCATTTTAAGCAATGGTAAAATTTCCCTAGGGTTGCATGGGAAAACAATTCATCCTTTTCTGATGATCTTGTCAAGAGGAACTGGGAATCCATAACACAGCCCTGGGTGGCCTATTTACATAGGGTCAAGTACAAAGGGGACTAAAGTGCCCCAGACAAACCTGTAAAAGCCAATAAAGAAAAAATAAGAAAAAGAAAAAAAAAACCACAGGAAAGTACTTCAAAGAAGTTTTTTTGTTTGGTTGGTTTTGGGTTTTTTGTTTTTTTTTTTTTTTTTTTTTTTTTTGTGGTCTTGGTTATATTTCAATTCTTTTAAAGTTCCTGAAAAGACACAGCAGGTCAGGAAGATCAAAGCTGGAAGGACAAGTAGGACCTAGAGCCCTGAATGGCTCAGACAGTTGGAGAATTGTTAGCCCTAGCAGACCCCCCAGTTAGACAGACTGGCCCCTCTACTGGGGCTGCACAGCAAAAGCTGGTCACACCATTCAGCTATCATTCCCATCTCTAGGTGGAAGCCAGGTTCTCAAGGGAAGCCTTGGGCCTTCCTCCAAGATTGGATTTTAATGGACTTCACCAAAACACTTTTGAGGGGCTATAATCACATTGTTTAAGTATAGCAGAGCTGAGAAGGGAGCCCAGAACAACTTTTAGGCTCAGACACAGGAATCACTTCTGCCTGAGCACCTATGAGCAAGCAGAAAAAGAAGAGGGGGAAGACAAAGTCGGCACAATGAATGCTCCTTCACTTTTTTTCCCATCTGGGGCAGGAAAGAGGAGGATGAGTCACACCTGATATTACAATAGGCTGGGTTAGAAGCTTCTGTTTGCAAATCTGAGCCTGCATAATGCGGACTTCAACAAGAAGCTAATTTCAGCCTATTGGAAAGGGAAAGGTAAGACTTAATGACTACATGAAGATGAATTTGTCCTTGGCAAGGAATGTAGAGATGGCTTTAGTTTTCTTTCCACAGTGAATTATTCAGAAGCATGGGACTATCACTGTAGGGAAGAGGAGTGTTTCAAAAAGAGGTGTGATCAGATCAATCGACAGAAGAGATTAAAATCATTGGGGAAAGCTGTTTGTTGAGTATTAGGAGGCAAAGAATAAGAGACAGCCTGTTACAGCGATGGATATGCAAGCTCAGGCAAAAGAGGTAAGAAGGCAATCTGTGATAGAGCACAGCCTTGTCACTTCACCAAAGTGTATGTTTATGACAAAAAATTACCTAGACAAGATCATTTAAAACTACAGAACTCCTTCCCAGATGAAAAACAACAGGCTTTGGAGTCCAGCTTTTGCAGCAGAGGCTATGGAGCCAACCAGGAAATGCAAGGTGAAAGCTTTTCTAAATAACATAAAGGAAAAATGTGCACACAGAGCCAGCAAAGAGTTTCACACAGAGATTTAAATATTGACCTCACTCTGACAGCCAAAGCTTAATCAGACTGTGCAAGAGGATTTATCAAGCCTGCCATCTCTGAAGAGATGCCAAGGAGAATGATTTATCGGTATATTTGAAGGCATTTTTAATATCTATCTGCCTTTGTTAACAGGCTCCTCAGCTCTGAGGATAAAGCAATGAGCTCATCTATATCCCTCTTTGATTTCAGTGGGTCCACCATTGTGTTGTTCTTTTTCCTCTTAATCTTTATCTAAAAAATATTCCCAGCATCTGTTTCATTCAGAAACAAGTTAATTCTGGCCATTCCAGCACTGCATGTGTAACAGATTATCTGCCTTTTTTTGTCTGCTGGAAAGAACAAACTTGGCTCAGATCTGTAGGATGCATGCTGAAGGACAGACATGTGCTTGCGCAGAGCAATGTAAAGGAAATGTAGGCAACCTTGCTGCTTTATTTCACACCTCATAAGTGTTCAGGAGAGGACTGGAAAGCACAAACATGGGGGTTTAGTCTAGTTCACACAGCAGCCAAACTGACCACCCTGACTTAGGGAAAAGGCAAGGGACAAATGGAGCAGGAATCACCCACATACTGCACTTGAATGTGCCAAGCAGAGCACAGCCCAGGTATTCTGAGTCTGTGCAAGGAGGAAGCAGGCTCTCATCATCGTACCTGAGCTGATGAGAGCTAGTTCTGATCTCTTGGTATCCAGGGGTGCTGGGCCTCGAACAACTGCAGTGCGTGAGGAGAATAAACTTTTCCAGATTTCAGAAGACCTCCCCCTCTGTGCTGATGTTGGGGTGACCAACTGCAGCAAGTAGGCATCTTGGACCATCCACATCTCTCCTGAGCTTAGGTGTACTTGCCAGCAGTCCAAAACCAGCCCTTTCCTCTCCACTCTTCTGTCACATCAGACTCTTCACTTTACATTTAAAAATGTGCTTCTTTCTGCTGTAAAAACCCTGGCCCTCTGCTTCCTCTCTTCATTAATGGCATTTTCAAGCTCCTTACAGTGGTGGGGCCACTCTAGTTCAGCATAGAGCATACACCATCCAGAAAGCCTTTCTTAAAATAAGCTGCAACACATGTGAAAAAGGCTCTCACCAAGGGTTTGGGCAATCATGGTAGCATCCCCTTAGGATGGGTACTTTAGTCCTCCCAAAGCACAGCTCAATTCATTTTGCTTTCTGTCCTTCAGCTTCACCAGGGTGGAGTGCCCCAGGGAAATATCTTTTTCTCCAATCTTTTTCCTTTTCAGCCTGTGATGGTAAGTGCATGAAGCACAACCTGAGTCTCCAAAGGTTCTGCTGGAGCTGTTGTCCTGCTTACAGACAGACTGGACTGCCCTGTGCTCTGCATGCAGGACGTTTTGAAATCATATCCACAGGCTTCCCCCATCAACTCCAGAGAAATTGGTGGTAGAGCAAATACCCTACTCATTACAGTACCTTGTGGGTAAGTCTCTTGTGTCTGATAGCTACCTGAGTTACTGAGGGATCTAAGGCAGCCTCACATTCATTGTTCTGGGCAACAAAGGAATAGCAAACTCCTATAGAAAGTTTTGAGTGGCTATTTTAATTAACAAGATGAAAATTGGCTATTTTAATTAACAAGATGAAAATTGGCCATTTTAATTAACAAGATGAAAATTGGCCAAGTTGTTGTGGAAGGGCCTCAATACCTCTCTCCCAGTGAAGGTGAAATGGCTGGCTGCCTTCTGCACTGCATCATTCCTGAGCCAGTTTCTTGCTCTCCAGAAAAACCCATGTGTGGCGGAATAATTTACACTGCCAATGAGCCCTTGGTGTTGAACATTGCTGTATGTGCTAGCTATAAAAGCAAGCCAAAAAAAGAGGGAACTAACAGAAAAGCCATCGTTTCTGGGTATCAGTCTGTGACACGAACTCATACGAATGTGAGAATAGTCTTTACCTTTCTAGATCAGGGCTTTTTTTGACTTCTTGATCAGGCTTCAAGGTTGTGGCATTTAAACTGTGGCACATTTAACCATTCCCCTTCCAGCTGCTCCTGAGAATCACACACGCTCCCTCTTCCCAGAAGCTGGGAAGGAAATCACAACTCCCTTACCTTGTGATCCATCAACCAAAACTGAGCCCATAAAACACAGGCCATCAGAGCAAGACCTGGCTCCTGCTGACCCACAGAGCATCACTGCTACTGCACTTGAGTCTGAAGCAGTAATTCTCAGACATGACAGTTCCTTGATGTTAACCTGGCAAAACAGAGGGGATTTTAAGCAAATCTGCAAAAGCAAAGCATGAAGGAGGATGGGGGGCTGCTGTGCATGTCAGACTTCAGTGGTGTTGTCAACATGCAGGTATCTGGAGGGAAGAAGTTAACTCCGTGACACAAAGCAGAAGAGAGTTCACTAAACCTGAGTATTTCCCTTTTGAGTCAACAACACTTTCAGGCTATTGTTCTCTAGAAAAACAGATAGGTCTTCAAGTTTTTCTTTGCACCCTTAGCTCTATATTGCTGACATCAATTTTCCCTGAGATGTGCCATGTTTACTTTCAGCTGATCTCCCTTACCTTTCAATACCTCTCCCTCTCTGCACTAACCCACTGGCATTTGGATTCCCCTGTGCTGTTCCACCTGCCCTGGGCAGGAGTGCAGGCTGCTAAAATCACAGCAAATCTCCTCTGCACCTTCCTCTTTTCTTGTCTGGTGTTTATTTTTTTACATTAAAACCACTTGGAGGGAGACAAAGATTTTTGCTCAGCCTCTTGACTGCAGTAGTGTTCTCTTCAAAATGCATACTTTTAACCAGCTGGAAGGAGAACAGGCTGTAGTCACAATTTATGTCCTCAAAATATACAGCTTCAGGCAAGGCTGCCCAAGCCTCACTTTCAGAAGGAGCATTTCAACTAAGCCAGAAGTGCTTCAGAGCTCACATTAAGACTGGAGATTGGCACACAAACACTAAGATGACATACTTGCCTTCACCAGGCTCAGCTGTGACAGAAGGTCAGAAATCCATGGTGCAGAAGGCAAAGCAATGCTGACATTTCTGTGGGGAGATGTTGCTTTCTAGCTCTTGCTGTTACCTGGCTCAGAGTGAATTTGCTCTTCCAAGTTTCCAAACCTTTAGGCCAATCACTGCTATTTCAGATCATTAGTCTATGGAGCGATTCAATAGGCTTAGACCTTCTCTCCTCATCTGAAATCAGACTTGGAAAGGAAAATCCCTACAGCTTTCCCTACGAATTTGCTTCCTATTACGCCACTGAATTTTTAGATCTGATTTTCACTGTGTCCCTGTTCTCCCCTCCAACTAAGCCTGACTGTAAGCAAGATAGCATGACTGAATTGCATCTGAGAAAGTCATACATGAAGTGGGTGAAACATGATGCCAAAATATCATCCTGCTTACAGGAAACAAGAGGATTGTATTTCATTTTGCAGTTCAGTCAGCTGAATCCCAAAGCCTTTGGCTGCCTGGAAAGACACCCTCCTTGCTCAAGCACTTTCTGCTAGTGACAATTTACAAACTCAGAACATCAACATGCTGCAAACTCCAGCTGCACTTTCCCTGTAAAAGATACAGTGCGGCAGTCTCTGCTCTCTGCATGCTCACAGAGCTTCTCTTTCACAGTCTCTTTATCATCACAAACTGGTGACAACTCTGTCAACTGATGGCAAAGAACATTCGAAAGTATTTGTTTTACTCACACAAACCAAATAGCTCCTCATAAACTCCTTGGCATAAACTCCTGGTGACTGCATTCAGGTAGGGCTACGAAGAAACCTTTTGGGAGGAGGGATCAAAATCAAAGCAAAACTTAATGTTTAGAATGTGCTGAAGTGGTTTGAATCCATTCAACAGCAATTCTGCCTTTCTGCACTTATTTTTATGCCCACAAGCAAATCCAAGCCCAGTTGCTCACACAAGCAGTGGAGACCTCAGTTTGAGTTCTCTTCACCTGACTTGACTTACCAATACCCAAATTCCTCAGAGAGGACAGAGTACTTGAGTGGTATTTTCTGCTTCCCTTCTCTAGGAGTATTCATCCCAGGAAAATCCTGCTTATTTACACTGATTTAGCTCTCCCTACTTTTTCCCCAGCTCTTGAGGGAAAACATCCAAGGGCAAAAAAGAAAACATTAAAAATGGAAATAGATAAAAACTTCTTTTTGCAGAGCACAAATATTTCTGCTTTCAATTCTAAACAAGGTCCCAGGGCATTGAGGTTGGTTTGTCTTCCCTGGTACAGTGCTCAGAAACACACCAGGAACACCCAGTGACCTAAATGAGGTCCTAAGGATGCATGTTGGATATTATTAGGAAACTGCAGAGATGAAAAGGATGCAGTTTTCAGAAATCAGATGGCTTCTGATGGGGGAAATTGGTGAAGCAGAATTATGGTAAATAAAAGCAAAACAAAATAACAGCATCCGTAAAATGGGTCCTAAACCATATTATCTTTGTTTACAATGAAGCTCTTCATGAAGGCAAATGGACCAAGTGCTTTCTAAACCTAGGTATATATCCATCTGTAGAACATCTCTAAGCACCTACATCTAATTGCATCTTCCTGGCAGAATTTGATTTCTGTTTCAGAGCTTTGTACAGTTCAGGACTAAGTAAATTCTCATTTAGTTCTTTTCAAGGTTAGAGGCCAGAACTTTTAGTGAGGGGATAATCCAGTTATTAAGGCTATTAAGGCCTTAGTCCGTAATACAAAAGACCCCACATTTAACTCCCTGGTCTTCCACAGGCTTCCTGTGCCATGTAATTACTTATAATCATTTATGTCACTGTGGTAGCTGAGTGCTCTGATTCTTTGGAGCATTTAATATCACAGGGTAGAAAGCCCTGTCACAGCTGTAAGTCAGAGAGCTTAAATCACTTCTTTGTTGGAAGCAAACAGAGTAGTGATTAGAAGACACTCACACAGTAATAATGCTGTATCTAGGAGACATAATATTAACATCAGTAGTCTCTGAGAAAAATAATCTACATACTTTGCAGCTGAAAATATACCATCTTCCTTCACAAAATAGCCACAAAGGAACAGAAAAGTCAGGTTCACCACTCTGTGTTAGACTGAAACCTGAAAATAATGACCAAACCTTATCAGTACACTGCAAATATAATACCTCAGCAGTGTTCACATTTGTTATCATTCAAAATAAAAGCATGTGTTTGTTTCCCATTTTAATCTAGAGTACCAGACAACCTCATGACAGGATGTTTCCTTCCCATTAAAGGTAATATGCTCTGATGCCTCTAAAAACTCTTCAAAAGAAAGGGAGGTGGAAATGAGGAGCTCTAGTGATCAGTTCTTAGCCCCAAAAGCAGCTACTGTGAAGTTGCAGAAATTCGGGCTTCATTTTACCATCAGTGCTGTAAAATAAGATGCAAAAGTTGCCTCCAGGTAGCAGCCATCCAGGGAGAAGAAACACTGAAGAACTGAAGGTCCAGTAGAAATTTCAGTTGCAACTTCCCCTGGTTAAACTCCTGGTTAGTGCCCTAAATTTCAGCCTTTTTCCCAAAGCATACATAGCTTAGTGCTTCTCTTGAGCAACACACATGCATTCACAGAGGCAGTTTTGCTTTCATTTGGGTTTCATCAGCAACACGTGACACAGCAGACAAGCAGAGTGGCTGGACAGGAAACCTTTCTCAGGCAAGTAAGCAGCAATTGCTAAGCTGACTGTGTACTTTTGGAGGCACTCAGTCGATCTTTATTAAAATTCTTAGCTCCATCCCCAGTCCTGGCCCTCTTTCTCCAAAGCCTCTCATTAGGCTCCTTGCTATTAATAACAGAAAGGACTCTAAAAGGACTCTAAAAAGGACTCTAAAAGCTGGGCTCTGAACACCAGCTAAAGCAGCCTGTGGTGACTGCAGCTTGTGTTGGCTGTTTCTATGAGGTCCCTCTCTGAATTAGGAAAATAAGCATTTCATCAAGAGGCTAAAATTCGTATTTTATTATACCTTGAAATTCCTGTTATGATGAGTATCTATCTGGCCATATTTTACCTCCATCTTATATTTAACACTAAATGCCTGCAACAAATCCACTCCATTACTTGCTCCTGCAGAAGAGAATTGGCTCAGACACTCAAGAATCCCAATCCAACAACATGAACACAGCTCCAAATGGCAAAAGAGTCTGAACTTCACGTAAAAAAATAAACCAAATAAAACTGAATATGTTATGGGTTATTTCCAAGACCACAGATAGCCTTCAGCATGACAATCACTCCTGAGCACAACTTGTTATTTCATTAACACAACCCTTTGCCTCTCAAGAAGTAGATTTTATTCTCAGTTGATTTCTGTAGAATTTATTAGATGTGTTTTCAGATACTCTTCATGAGGGACTGTACTGAGAGGACAAGGGGTAATGGGTTCAAACATAAACAGGGGAAGTTTAGACTGGATCTGAGGAAGAAATTCTTTACTGTAAGGGTGGTGAGGCACTGGAATGGGTTGC